>RCHF01005127.1:0-10365 GCA_003987895.1 Neonothopanus nambi | reverse complement strand
ATAAAATACCTTGGAGCCAAGAGTCGATGCATGCAAAATAAGTTTTACGAGCCTGTCAATATTCCTCGTGATGACTTCTCGAGGATCGACGTTTGCTTTCTGGCACATATCGATCCAAGTTTGTCGCGAAGATCCACCTAAAACCGACTTTCGACAGTCGAGCTTCTGATCATGCAAAAATACTTACACACAAGCTCGTGGTGAGCAAGTATAATGGAGTCGACCACTACAAGCTCCCTTGTTTGCACATCTACCTCACTTCCAAAGACAACAGTGCTCATTAGTAGCCCTGATATACGGGACTCTTTGCCCCAAGGTTTTGCATCAGATGTGGACGATGGACCGCGAGATAGGAATGCTGATACAGCGTCATGGACCAAATTGCTGGTCAATTTTGGGTGAAGGATTGTCGTAGCCGCCAAGGAATTATACACGTTTCGCCGTATTTCAGAAGAGGTACCATTTACTGCCAAATGTAAGAATACTAAACCGAGTTGAGTTCTGAGTAATAGGAATGAAGTCAAGTCAGTCTGCGGGTTGGATGAGAGGAATGCATACTACCAACCTAAAAGCCGCATTCATATGAACATGGTCGCGGAAGAACAGTAGTGCAGCATCGCAAGCCCTTAATAGCCACTTTTCCTCTTCCGCATCTGCGACCTTCTGGTACACCTTGTCCCAAAGCAAGAACGRGGGTTTGGACGATACAGATGAGATGGCTTGAATCACAGGATTCTTTGAGATCACATCGTCTAGATATCAGGCGGAAATCTTCAGCTTCAAACGACGAACAGGAGAGCATTCTCTTACCGAGCTTCCCGGAACTCGAGAGCGGCCCGAGTAACACAGCCACCGCAACATACGCTTCAAGTGGTCCTGCGGAAGCATTCAGTGGATTTCCCGACACGTTCTTCAAACTATTCTCTAAAGCAGGCAAGATGGCTCTCGCGAAAGCAGAGACCGCTTCTGTGTCTTTTGCTTTGCCCTCGCCCTCACCACTTCCCCAGATAGCACTCCCTGCCAAGGCGCAAAACGCCCTCCTTACTCCCGGCTTGATGTTCGCCATTTCCTTTCCAATAAAGACAGGGACATCGGACGGAAACGAAACATTGTTTTGTAAAAGGAATCCAACGTGCTGAGAGAGGGCAGCAGCAAGAATCGTCACCGAGCCCTCGTGCGTCTCTTTTGCTAGCAAGGGAGGTGTCATTTGCGTGATGCTTGATGAGACGGCTTGCGATGGGGGTAAAGAAACCAGCATGGAGTAAAGAGCAGCCCGGTGGTCTGGTCCTGCAGTTTTGCCAGCTTTAGGGAGGGCAAGAATTTCATCGACTGCAAGGGGAAGATTGGATTCGGAGGTGTTCGCCGAAAGAAGGGATTTAAAGAGGGACACGGAAGAGAGACGAATGGAGGCATTGCTCGATTTTGCACTGTTTATGGCTTGAGTAAGAACACGTTTGAATGAATCTGAATCCAAAGGATGAGAGTAAGCCTTGAAGAAATCACTTAAGACTGTGAAGGAAATCAGTGCATGTTGCTTTCTGCGGGTGAAAATTACCGCATACTGTCCAGGGAGTATTCGGGAGAACGAAGAAGAGCTTTCTCCGCAGTGGGTAAGATGACACCTGTGAAATCTTCAACAGTGAAAAACATTTGGATAAGATCCCGAAGAGACGTCTAGAGTCGGTAAGCTGTTGAAATATTTGAGATGAGGGCGCAGAACACGTACTAAAGTATGAGTGGGCACTGTGGCCTTGGACATCAGAATAGAACTGGTGTAAAGAGATACAAGCTGCCCCTATAGTGCGAGCACTCAGCGATACTATAAATACCACAAATAGGGTACAAGAAACAAACCTTGATATCCGCAGGCAACCGAGCATTCGGCTCCTCTTTTACATTCCTCAACCTGATGAGAACGCTCACAGAGACGCCTACCAACTGCACGAAACGCAGCGGCGATTGACTGGACTTGACATGAGTCAATAGCGTAGAAATTAAAGTTGGTATTTTGTCACCGGCCTACTAGCATGTCAACACGCTGTCATCACGAATGTTGCCAGCTTTGCACGTACTGAACGCAAAGCACGCCGAGTCTTAACGAGTGCGCCGTTCTTTAAAGATGGTTTAGCACGGTTGGAGTCGTGGATCATGTCCAACAACAGCGCCATCGACCCGACGAGGGACCGCCATGACTGGGACTCCACAAACTGTGAATTTGATTCAAGGCAGACTTTGTACAGGCCGCAAGACCAACTAAGGAGCACGAATAGATCAGAAGGCGCGTACGAACTGCTCATACGGTACTGTCAACACGTGTCTGAGGCCAATATTAAGAAGTTCGACAGACCTGGATGAACCGCGCTTTGAAAGGCGAGAGACCTCATTCGATAACCACCCTAGAATCTGCTCCGTGACACCCATCTTTTGCTCATCAATACCACCTTTCTCAGTCCCTCTCAGCTCATCTCTTCGGACTAGCTCCATCCCCACCACCTCAACTGCTTCTCTCGACGGTCCATCTGCATATCTCGGATACGTCAAAGTCAAGAGTTTGAAAACATCCAACACCTGAGAGAGATTTAGATCTGTAGAAAGTGTATTATATTCAATGTCGCTGAGAGATTGTATTGCAAGTACAACGTACCTCCATGTTTTGCCAGAGGCAGCAGCTCGTCCCGCAAGAAAGTAGTCCGAACGCTGGTCTTGCTCTCCAATAAAACGACTTGCGCGAACTGCAAGGACCTGGGCCAGTCCTGCAGCACTTGATCTCGCTGCCACGAGGATCTAGAAGACCCATCTTCATCGAATCCTCCGGCTGAAGACAGCCAGGATTGTATATCCGATTTACTCATCTGTCCAGCCTCCCCTTCCCTGGACTTCAGCTTTGCCAAACTAACTTTTCCTGATACCGTTTTGAATAAGATCGCGGACGTGCCGTGTAGAGCTTTGCAAGCTTGAAGTCGTGAATTTTCTCCGAGTCCCTATAGTATAGTCTTCAAATTTGTAGAGTAGAAGCTTCTTCAAGTCAAAGATGTATGAAAAGAGAAGAGGGTAGAGTGTACAGACAAGAATCTGTATGCCCTCTAAACTCCAAAGCGAAACTTCGAGTCAAAATTTCTTCCTCCTCGGTCGCGAGTGTGAGGATTTGGAGATATAGCCAAACAAAACGAGCGCTGTCTGAGCGCCTAACTTCAACCTTTTTTTGAAAAGATGACAGACAATCTGAACGCTGAGTGTATATCAACCACAGAGCAGGACAACTTTCTACAAGCTGTATACGTATCTGAGAAGCTTCTGCAAAGAATGATACAAAAGCCACAAGAAAACTATTTTACTTCATGCTCCACTACGCCCAGCTGCCTTGATGACCCCGCCGCCAAGCTCTGGCAAAGCCTTCTCCGGAGACTGAGTAGATGGAGCAGGCAAGAACTCCGCTCTCACAAGCCACGACAGATACTTGCCCATCAGCTCGTCCGAAACGGTCATATTAGGTGCGGCTACGTGTGGACTCACGAGCGCACAAGTATTCGCATCGTCGAGATCCGGTGCCTTAGTACTCGTGGGTAGATCATCCAAAACGAAATGAAGAAGAGGATAAAGTGCATTATCCTGGACTTCCATGACGTGTTGCTCGAGTTTGCGCCGCCAGACGACGTACTCACAGGGCTCTGTCCCGAAGCCGTATTGAGCGAGCGAGGCCAACATACTGTTGAATGTTGGGAGAGGCCTGGCGGTAATGTGAAGTACGGATTGAGCAGCATCTGGGAGTGGCGCTACTGCCGCTAAGGAAGTGCATAGTGCAACATGATCAACCGGAACCATGTTCACGGTGTTGTTGATATCTGGTACCAAACCCAGTTGAACACATCCTTTCACCATTCGCCAGATAAAATCATCAGTGTTAGTGACTAATGTATCGAGAAACGTCAGAAAGCATACACAAAAACGAAGTGAAGTAAAACCAACCTGCAGTCTTCGAATCACCGACAACATACCCGGGTCGCACAATATGGCCTCTCAAACCACGTTTACCAGCCTCGAATAGAAGCTTCTCAGAAACCCACTTCGTCTGACCATATCCAGTCTTCAAGGAAATCCTAGCGCCTTCGAGATCGTCATTTTCAGGTACACCCTTAAGGTCGGTGCGTTTAAGGGTAAGAGATTCTGACAGCCGGACAAAATGCTCTGTATCAATAGCCGACGTCGAAGAGACAAACACGAGAAGCTTTGGTTTCGTTGAAGCTGCAAGCTCCGTTGCAGTCAACGTCGCTAGAACGTTCGGTGAGCGCAGTTTTTCATAGGGGTATACCCAATGAACCTGCAAGAAGCAAAAAGTCAGTGAACGCGAAAACAGCCGCCATCGAGGATCAATGTACTCACAAGTGCACCGTTATGCAATACAACATCAGCCTCAGCAGCTATCCTCTCCCAATGCTCATCTAACCCAAATCGTTCAAGCCCCAGGTCACCGACGACAACTTCCAGTCTCCCACTCGTGACCCAAGCATCATCCCAAACACCACGGTCGGAGGAGCCCTCTTTCAGCCTTTGCAGCCCCTTCTGAGCATCCGTAGCTCGGACCAAACAAATAACTTTCTTCACTCTCTCCTGCCGTGATAGCAAATCACGCAAAACGAATGCACCGAGGAAACCAGTGGCTCCAGTCAAGAAAATCGTAAGGGGTTTCGTAGAGAAATCGTCTGGGAGAGGAGCGTACGTATCGCGCAACTTTGGCAACAACTGGTCCAAATCCTTTCCATACTCCATCGGCGCCACAGTCGACTTCTTAACTGCAGTACGCGGGACTGAAAGGAGATCACCGTTGGATTCGACGTTAGTTCCCGCAAGTGTTGGGGTAGCATTCGACAGCCCAAGGTCAGCATTACGCAATTGTTCTACTGCACCGGCGAGACCTCGGATGGTCGGTTCATCAAATACCAAGCCCAGCGGGGCATCAACAACGAAAATTTTGCGGATTTCAAAGATGAGTCGGGTGGCGAGAATAGAGTGACCACCAAGGTCGAAGAAGCTTTCGTCCAGAGGAATAGGTTGAGGGGCATTTGGGAGGATATTAGACCAAATATTGCGCATGGTATCTTCCGTGGCATTTGCCTTTTGCGTTGAGGGAGGAGCGGTGACGAGTGCTTGTGCTGTATCCGGGAAAGGCAAGGCCGGCTTGTCGATTTTTCCATTGGGGTTGAGAGGCATCCGTTGTAACGGTACGAAAACTGGTGGAATGAATCAATGTCCGCTCAGAGTAAGAGAGATAGTAAAACATACGCGACGGAACACTATAGCTCGGAAGCTTCTTCTTCAAATGTTCCCTGATATCCTTAATCAACCTCCTATACTTCTTAATACCTTTAACTACACCCTTTCCGGCAGGTTCATCCTCCACACCCACATCGCTCGCAAATCCATCCAAATCCGGTCCTTCCAGGGGCACGAAATAGCTCACAAGAATCTTCTCTTCATCTTTATCCCTCCTAACCAACGTAACATTCTCCCTTACAAGCGGGTGCTGACTTAGATGCGTATCAATCTCACCCAGCTCAATCCTAAACCCTCGAATCTTGACTTGATCGTCCGCACGTCCAGTACATTCTACAATTCCATCAGGAAGATACCGACCAAGGTCACCAGAGCGATACATCCGATCCCGTATACCTTTCCAATATCTCGCCTCTGGACCCGGTAACGCCCCATTCAAAGGGTTACGAATAGTATCCTTCCTAGCCGTTGCCCCAGGTTCCTGGAACCAATTTTCCACAAACTTCTCCTTAGACGCCTCAGGATCAAGATACCCCTCCGCCAAGCCCCCAGAACGCACGTATATCTCACCCACTTCGCCCACTGCACAAGGTACATTCCGATCGTTTCTGTTCACCACTAGTAACTGAACATCGATCACGCCTTCACCCGCGGGCATGATGTCTTTCTGAGTCACCAAGAACGTTGGGTCCTCAGAGACAGGTGGCAAGGCAAAGTACGACACCGCACGTTGTGTTTCGGTGGTACCGTACATATTGATGATACGGACATTGGCAGCGAGGGATTGAAGACGGTGACAATCACGTTTGGTGAGGACGTCACCGACGAAGAACGCATTACGAAGGGAGGGGATTTGACGCGTAGCTTGAGCGGAGAGAAGTTGTCCCATAGCAGGTGTGAGATGAGTAACAGTCACTTCACTATCAGCCATCCATTCTGCCAGGCGTCCTGGAGTACCGATGTCATCTGCCGTGGGAACATGTAATTGCGCGCCGAAGAAGAGAGGAGTAAACACTTCAGAGAAAAAGAAAAAAAATCAGTCCTGTATTCACATTAGACGGACTAATGCCACACATACTATCTCGTTGAATAGGATCATGAGCTATCCCACTAAGCATCGTAAACTTGGAACTCTCATCAAGTCCAAATCGTTCGCCCATCCAAGAGAAGAAATGAGTTAAACTATAATGTCTCCCTTTCACGCCTTTGGGGATACCAGTACTTCCACTCGTGAACGAAAGTGTGCCAATACTATCCGGGCCCAAGACAACATTCGGGTCCGTCTCTCCAAGGTGAGCGTGTGACGCAAGGACATCAGCACCAGCGCCATCCTTCGAACCCCCGAATATCTCTCCCGATGGCAGAACTCTTACAGCGGGTACCTCAACACGAATCTTGAGGTCCGTGTTGAGGAACTCGCGAACCGAAGGACTAATTGCACCCGCTCCCTGAAGAACAATGAGCCCGCGAGGTTGAGCAACCCGAAGGTAGATAATCTGCCGGGAGGGCGGATATGCAGGGTCTAAGCGAAGATTAGTATGTCGCGAAAACAAGAAAGAGTAGCAGCTCGTATTCACCAATAACAGAGAACGTCGCTCCGGCTTTAAGAACGGCCATGACAGCCACAACAAGGTCAACACTCCTATGAGCGTAAACCATAACAACTTCCTCCCGCTGAACACCTCCCTGAAGAAGATGATGCGCGAGAACATTCGCCGCGCGACGGATGGCACCGTACGTGTACACCAGCTTTTCCTGAGGCTCCGAGAGTGATGGAGCCGGAACGCTTTGAACGATACAAGCTCTATCCGGCCATTGACGCGCATTGCGCGAAAAGATATCCGTGATAGCGCCTTTCCAGTCACACCAATTAAGATCAGCGGTTGGATTGGGTAGTTTTTTCTTCTGCGCAGGGGTGAGTAACGGCACAGAGCCAACAGGTGCCAGGGGGTTACTTGCGACTTTGCGCAAGAGGACGTTAAGCTGATCAACGATGGAAGAAATACGCGCAGAGGTAAAGTATAGGGAATTATACAAGATACGCAAGGAGATATGAGGTGCGATGGATTCGCGTGTGGACGAAGGTGGCCTTGTGACGAAGACTGTAAGATCAGATGTGAGACCTGTAGAACGAATAAAGTCGCCCAAGGAATCGTGAGTTTCGTCAAAGAAACGAACTCTGAAAATCGGTCCTTCTAATGGTTCATCTCTGTTTCGGTTAAGAGCGTTCGTAAGAAGCTCAAAAGGCACAGCGTCTGCCTCCGCCTCTCTCTCGACCTGTTGTACCTGCTTGACAATAGCCCAATACGGATCGGTAGGATCGACCGAGATTCTCAACACCAAAGGATCCCTAGCTGAAGCAGAAGACGATCCGATAACTATATCGGTGTCTCCAGTGTAACGATGAAGCAGAACGGTGAACGCCGCTAGAAGCAGATGAAAAGCAGACGGTCTGTTATTCTGCTGGTTACTACTATCCTCCTCCTCTACATCTTCATCTTCATTATACAACGCAAGCTTCAAAAGACTAAGCGAAGTCTGTTCAGAAAGATCAGCAAGATGTGCTGCCTCGACAAGTTTATTCGAGCCAGAAAGTCGCGGGTAATCAGTCGGTAAAGCGATGGAGGGTAAGTTTTGTAGACGCGAGACGACTCTGGCGAGCCTCTCGTCCGCCATTTTGAGCAAAAGGAGGCAAAAGGTGGATCAGAATTTAGATTCATCGAATCTGTTCGAGTCAGCCGCAACAAAATCTAAAAAAATTATGCCGTCCACGATCACGAGTCGGCCTTTTTCGGACGATGACCGACGACCCGGTGCTGTTTCGGCCGAGCCATTGGCTTTGTTAACTTGTCCAGTTTATACTGGGACGCCTATAGCTGGAGCTAGACTCCATGGTGCATAACACAGTATCAGTATCGCTGTCGCCTTTTAACAGTATAACTCAACTGGTGGACCTGAAAACTGATTCATTTACACTGTGTCTGTTTTCAGGACAGCATTGGCGGCACCTCATCATGGATGGAAACATTCTCAGCCATACAGTTCAAGGCTTGAAGACGTCCGACTCAAACGTTTGACTGTTCCTTTGAATGACCTAGACTAATCCCTCCGGATGGACACAAAATCCATGAATAGTTCTTATATCCATATCTTAGCCCACCAGGTCATAGCTCCGCGCATCCTGCCAAAGCCGTTTCACAGTTCTACTTCATTGAGATGGCAATTCCGCTGGTCGAAGTGAACATAATCTCGTTCTTTTTAGAATCGGTCTTATACGGTGAGCGCCATTGTTACCCTTTTTTAACTTTTTGACTCGAATCTATCGTGATTATCTGGGCTACATTTCTTAGGTGTATTCGTGTTTCTATTCTTCGCTTCAGTCACTCTCATCCTTCACCATCGTAAAGCCCTTTCAACTGGGTGCTGGGGCATTACAAGGATTCTTGGTGTTTCCATTCTATTACTGATATTCGATACCCTGGTGAGTGCAGTTTTTCTTCTAGTCATACGATCTTTCACTGAGTGAGCCCCTACGTTGCCAGCATATCGCTGTAGATCTGAGAAGAATCATTTTTGCATTCATATACAACCACCCACTGGAGAGTGCATTAGATATCTTGGACGATATTAATACAACACTTAATGTGCTTAGGCAAGCGGCTTTCTTTATGCAAATCTTGACCGGAGACGCGTTCGCTGCAAGTCCTCCTTTATATGCTACAAGTCTTTGTCTAACTTTGCCATTGTACTTATTCAGCTGTATTGACTCCATAGGGTTTGGAATGGTGACAAACGTGTCATGATACCAATCTACTTGGGTTTCTTAGCAAGCGTAGGTGCGTAAAATTACTTGAGTATACTTGACGATGTATACTCAAGTGATTTTTAACAGGCGTAGGATTTTCCCTTGTAATACTTCTCGCGAAAACGGTATCATTTGGTTCAATGGAAACGTTCAATGCTACTTCCCTCGCGTTCTTTATTCTGACCCTGGTTACAAACGTGGCAAGTGCAGGTAATTCTATGTGGGCAATGGAGAAAACGAGCCCGCCATTAATTTCAAACCCTCGCTAGCTCTTATTGTAGGTCAGACCTGGTGGATTCATCGACATCGACGACCCAACGAGCGAATGAGTCCAAGCGTGTTTGTTGCGATTCTTATCGTGGAGTCAGGAAGTATATACGCAATAGGCATAGTCGCCATCCTCGCCTGTTGGCACCATGCTTATTCTGGGATCTTTCTCGATCAAGTGAGCGTTTTGTTTCCTAAACTACGTTTGAGGTGACCTTTGCTGAACTAAGATATGTTCTGTCTGCTATTAGATGACTCAGCTTATCGTAAGCGGCCTACGTATTCTCATGTTTCTTATCGCCGATTTAACATTTACCAAAGGGAATCAACTTCCTACTGATAATTTACCGAGCTGCGCTACAACTTACATCGGAACCTTCCACGCTTCCGTTCGAGCTAGGACTATTGAGGTGTTGGGCCATCTGTACTACTTCTGACTCTAGTTTGGTGACGAACAAGGAAATTCTAGCAGCATCGTCTACTACGCTGGATGTGTAGCAGACAAAGAATTCATACATCTAATGAAATGTAACCATAGTCCTTCGCAAAGTTCGTTCTTGCAAACATTCTACGACACTCCGACTGTGGTAGCTACAGGATCTCCCTGTAACAGTCTGAGCCGAGAATTGCTGGATTTTGGAACAGGCTCCCTCAAGTGCGCCGATTCATCACGGTGTATAGCTGACATTCAAGTTGCAGAAACGTGCAGTGTCCTAAATTATATTTACAGTA
Source organism: Neonothopanus nambi (assembly GCA_003987895.1). Taxonomy (NCBI): domain Eukaryota; kingdom Fungi; phylum Basidiomycota; class Agaricomycetes; order Agaricales; family Omphalotaceae; genus Neonothopanus; species Neonothopanus nambi. The sequence goes on along the minus strand of RCHF01005127.1, from coordinate 290 downwards.
AATTACAGACGAAACGTGGAAAACTGGAGTCGTCATATGATGGCAATGGGCAGCAGTGAGGCCAACGATGTTGATAAATTCGGACTGTGCCGATTCGAATTTCTGGTGATACTGGTACGCGCAGCGGCTGGGGTTACAATTGTCTGGCCTCGTATAACAACAGTTGGTGGATGTCTGGAGGGTCACCCTACTGTAGAACTTGAGCGATTTCAGAAAGTTCCCTCCTCCTCCTCCTCCTCCTCCTCCTCCTCCTCAGAGGTGCTGATGAACAATTTAGTTTGACTTCGTGG
>RCHF01005118.1:0-16506 GCA_003987895.1 Neonothopanus nambi | reverse complement strand
GACTTCCAAATTCATGTTCTTCAATCTAAAATGATGGCTTATGATTATGTGAAGGGCCTTTGATGATTGTCAGACAATGTGTTTACAGGTAATGTTCCAGTGAGTTGACATGAAATTATATGTGGATGTGAGCTGACAAACTCTGAAGGATGTTTACAAACAGTTTATGTTCATCACCCAACTATGGCCTGAGGTGGAGAGGCATTTTGGACAGCTTCACATGATTCACAAGCTGTTGCCCCATCACCCTTCTGATAACCTCCTGGTATACTGTCCTGCCTGTCTAGAAGCACTAGAACCTCCCTAGGAACTTCATTTCGAGAATTATAACTGTAGTGCAGAACCTTTGACAATGCCTACCACACCTCCATCACTAAGTGATACATTTGAGCTTCCTAGGAGATGTAAAACACTTTCTAGATAGTTCATTTTAGTCACATTATCGGCATAGATGTCCTCTGGTGCTGTTGCATGTGCTTTGACCTCATTAGTGAACTGGTCAACATAGTCTGTGGATAAGAAATAGTTGCTTTCCAAGAAGACTCGGACATTGGCAGTTTCTCAACCCCTGACTGTCTTCATACATTTCAGTGAGTTGTTGCCATCTACCACCCACATGCGAGACCATGTGAGCAGAGGCTCGTCCTCAAGCTGTGCATTGTTTAGCCATACATCATATAGCATAAAAATAACCCACCTCATAGCAACATGGAGGACAACTATTGAGCACCCAGTAATTTGGTGAGTCATGACCAAGTTCCTTGGCAACTCATTCATCCAGTCAGTGTTGAATAGTGAGGTAGATGTCGAAAGCAGTGGAAAGTGATGTACAATACCCTCGATGATATGGAATCTTTGACTTGGTGTGAATGGGCCTAGCCAGCACAACCCTAGCTGCTAGAATAAAGGTTCAATAAGGTTAACTGCCCTTAGATATGGAATGTTCTATGAGGGTAGTTACCCTTAGGCCCTACAGAGGGCTTTCTGTCAGCTTTAGGGCAGTTGCCCTTGCACCCAAATAGGAAAGCATCACCAGTCACTTCTTGTTACTTTTGTCACATTTGTCACAAAATATTACCTTGCCAGTGCAGTAACATAGTCACATGACTTTTTAAAATATTTCTGTCCCTGATTTGTCATCTGGTTCGAATGGTCTAGCCCTCACCTGAAATGCCTGATATTTGGTTGTCTTTTTCAAAGTGGCACTCACTGGCACTTTTTTCACCTTGCCCGAAATGCCTGAAATTGGGCGTCTTTTTCATAGTGACACTCAGTAGCACTTGCTGGTGCTTTCTGGCCATTTTGGGCATAGTCAAATGGTGCTCACTGGTGCTTTTTTCACCTTGCCTGAAATGCCCAAAACTGGGCATCTTTTTCACAGTGACACCCAGTAGTGCTTGCTGGTGCTTTCCAGCCATTTTGGGCATAGCTGTCCCTTACAGTATCTTAGCAGTGATGTTGATACATTGAAAGCACATTGTAAACTACTTCTAAACTTGCCCTCTGAAGCATTTTACACAATACACGGGCAGTGAACTGCAGGTCTGGGGACTTACATAGCTTCACAACATTCTACAAAATGTATTCCGGTGTGGTGGAGTGGTTGCATCACTAGATATATGATGTCACTTATTTATCATCTACTTGTTGCAAAGGTAGAGACCATGAGTTCGAGTCTTGATTGTTGTGTTCTTTTTTTTTTGAGTGACACATGCTTTCCTTCAAATTTTCCTAAGTTCCCAACCACTTGATTCCTATTTTCTAAGTTTTATGCACACTCAAACAATCAGAAGAAGAAAAGGCTCTAATTCAATATTCTACCACACATAAACATGCTAAACTAAACCATAACACTACTCAGAGGGGTAATTAGGCATCAAGTGTCTCAGAACAAAACAAACATCCTGTACGGCAGACAAAATCACCTTTTCCACTTCATTCTTCTGCTCCATCTCCCTTCCAGTACAAATAGGCATCCTGTCTGCCAAGTACACCCAAAACGAAAGTGCCATGACCACGACCAAGAGACTGTTGGCACCAGAGTGAGACAAAGGCTCCCAATCCCCCCTGGCAGCCTGCTCACCCTCATAACTGTTGGGAACTGGCCTGTGATTTACAAATGCACCTTGACGCCACTCTGGCCGCAACAGCTCCCACCACTCCCAAAAGGCCTGCCCTACTGCCATCAACTCTGTGTGAATCAGCCACCACTTCAGTCATCTCGCCCTAGCAACCCAATCTCCAACACACACCAGTCATCAATCTGCCCTGAGGTTGGTGGACTTCACAAATCTGTGCAAAGTTTCAAACCTGGCCCACAATGCCAGCAGCTCCTTCCACTTCTCTATGCCATCATATGGTACCCCTTTCGCAAGGCTCAGGGTGTTGGTAGCATAGAGTGGGGCGTTTTTGTCAAGTACGGGCATGTCGTCATCATCGAGGGTAACACCAAACAGCAAGCTTGAGGACCTACTGGATGGAGACCCTGGTTCTTTCCTGCACCTCTTTTGGGTACTCATCTTGGCCTTGTCGACATCCTTCTCCTTCCCCTTGGCTGTTGCAACCTCTCCCAGGACCTCAGTTTCTTTCCTCTGCTTCCTCTTCTTCCCTGCTACCTCTACTTGCACAGGAGCTGGTTCCGGAGACCCAGCAGGAGTTGGGATTGGTGTATTTGACTCTGTGGTGCTGGGTACTGTCACAGTATGTGGTAAGTCCTTCTCTCTGAGCTCATTTGGAGACTTTGATTGAAATTTCTCACCTGAATTGGAAGCAGGTGTTGGAACGCAGTTAGGGGGGTCAGATGACAATGTAGTGTTCAGCACAGGGTTGTGGTCAGATGGAGAAAGTCACCCAGGAGCAGTAACTGGTCCCGAAGGCACAGGATGGGATTTCGAAAGGTTTGCAGGAGTGGTGGGGGTAGCTTGGTCAGTGACAGCTCCTGTGTATGGCATGGAAGGAGCAGGTATTGAGCTTGATGTCGCTGCATCTGAGGCCTTCCCTGCAGACCAGCTGAGCACGTCAGCATCAGCCTTGAGGTCTTTCGTGAACTTGTCATTAAATTCACTTGGCAGAGCACACTGCTCACATTCCTCTTCAGCTAAATGCTATTGTCAGAACCTTGATACCAAAGTAAAGAACAATTACTCACTATAGCACTTCTGTAGAAACCTAGCCATACTTGGGAAAAAATATTTCTCCCATGCCACGTACTCCAATCAACCGAAATTCTGTTTCACCTCTCCTTGGGTCGTCCCCAAATTCACACTGAAAGGAAAAAAAAAAAAACTTAGTAATTCAGCAAGGCAAAGGAATCAAAAGAAACATACATTAAAATGTTGAGTTGACCGCTATCAATTGGCTCAGGACCACTGGTGATGAAGGTGCACTTCCAGCTGGTACGTTTGCACACCCTGTTGAGGATAGGTTTGATAAATCAAACAAGATTGTTGATAGACCTGTAGCCACATCAGCCTCTGAATCAGGAACGACCATCATAAATGATTTACTCACTGTTGATAATCCTCAGGTTTTGTTGACAGTTCGCCTTTGAGCTTTGCCTTGTACTCCTTGAGATCCTCCTCATGTTTCTTCCCAGCCTCCGCCTCCCACTGCTTCTGCTCTGCTTTCATCAGCTTTGCCCACTCACTCAACACAACCTCCTGGTACAGCTTTGCCATATCCCCACACTTCGCCACCTTCTTCACCTCTTCATAGAGCTGGGAGATCACATCATTGTYCTCCTTCACCCACACCAGTTTCGCTGCCTTTCATCATGGTTTTGCCAAGCATGTGCCATTGCTGAGTTTGTTCAACAGGAAAGAGAAAGAATTCACTTCATCTTCCTTCTTCATATCAGAGTCGTTCTCTTTGTGATAGGTATTCTTCAAGTAGTGCTCAATTTGCTGTGGGAAGAAAACAAGGTTGGTCACAGTCAGTCACATCACGTTCAACATCGTTTACATCATGATGAGCCACTCACCTCTTGACACAGCTTCAGCATCACCTGATGTTCTTTATATTTCTTGCAAGCCTCAGTGTCATCCTCATTGGGCACAGGGTACTCTGTACTTGGTTTGTTGTTGTCTACAGCATCTAACTTCTCCTGCAGTTTCTCCACATCCAATGGCAAAGCAACTGGCCAATGATTGAAGAATAAGCACTGAATATCATTGACACAATCTTTGGCCATCCCCTTGCACACTGCAGCCTTGTAGCATGGATACAAAGAATCAAGGAATGCTTTTCGTTGACCTTTGAAGGTTGGTGGATGAGGCATTGCAATATTCCTGTGAGTTTTTTTAGTTGCAAAATGATGTACATGGTGTCACTCTCACTCACCTCTGACTCTGTTTTCACAAAGTGCTTCCTGGCCTCCTCAGATAGGTAATGCAGGTGAGAAACTGGACCCATTCTAACGTTGTGGTAAATGAAGCTTTTTCTTGATAGAAAATACTCAATCACTGGCAGGGGGTCACATAAGGGTAACTACCCTTCACATGCTCTGCCTTAAGGGTTTAGGGCAATTACCCTTAACTCAGATCCCTTTTTTTTCCTTTCAATTTAGGGCAGGAACCCTTAATGTGAATGTGTCATTATTGGGTCAGGATAACTACATGAAGCATGTCCTCTACTTAACTGCTTTCACTTCCTACCATCAGCCTTTAAGCTTCAAGTCTCAACATGACTGCTGTTTCTAATGGTACAACCATCTCTGCTATTAGTCTCCTGTTGCTGATCATGAGTTAGAAACTCATACATCTTCTATAACTTGCAGGAGTGCCCCAGCTGGTGCTCAGCCTAGACATCTGAATAACTGTATGTTTCACATTTAAAATTCTAACCAATTTCAAGTTTGATCTTTCAGCCCAGACTTTTGAGCTCAAGAGCCAGTTATCATCTCAGATTCTGAAGATGAAGAGGATGGCAGCCACCCAACATCTGATTCATTGTCTAGGTCAGCTGTGGAACCTTCAGACAACCCGTCAAACACATGTGAACACAAAACCTCACAACAATCCCTAACCATGACTCTCCCAGCACTTGTCCACTCCAAGTCCAACCATGATTGCCAGTCCGCTTTGCAAACAGGTCCTACGCTGCTTTCTACAATGCTGCCTCTGTTGTATGATAACACTGTCAATTCAGTAAGCTTGACCTGAAAATTAAATGACCTGCCTGGACTGATTTCTTGCAAAGCTTGACTTCTGAGAAGATTTAGCTCAATTCTACCAGACTAAGTTTGCACAGGCAATAATCGCTCCCCACCAAATTCCTGACACCCAGACTTTGTCAGGAGGTATGATCCCACGGAAGTGGTATGTGGTTATGAAGGGAGCCAATGTGGGCGTGTTCGCAGGCTGGTAACACCATATTTTTTCCTGCCTATGATATTCACTCACAAAATTGAAGGCTCACCATGTCACCCATCACACAAGGCTATTGATCAGCTCAGCAGAAGGGGTATCACATGTATGACGCAGCCTTGAATGCATATACTGCAAGCTATAATGCTTGAGCAGTCGTGATCATCAACTGGGGTGGAGTACTTCAAACGAGAGTGGAATTGCAGGGTGCCAGGTCAGCTCTAGCTAATCAGTTTTCAAATCTTGCCATGTAGAAATTTAAATTTCCAATCATTACCTAGTTCTACTTTTTTTGTACATAGCTCCATGCAAATTGACACTCAGCTTAGGTTGAATAATTAGCATGGCTGTATATCGCATGGGTACACTACTACAATGGTGGTAATAGTAGAGTAACAAATGTTCAGAGCAACAAATGTTCAGGGATCTCCTGTCATGTGTAATGAGCGATGTGAAACCAATGGAGGACACTTCCCAATCAAGCACACCTTTTTCTGGAATTTCAGCTGGCGTAGTACAAGTGGACTGGCGGCAATGTTGTTCCCACTCCTTCTCCACCAATAGTTTACAATTTTTGGACCAATATGTCACTTGAGCATTGCAGTGTAGGGGTAGCAACCACTGTTGCTGTTCATGAGTCACTTCTCTAGGAGTATCACGACATCTGTAAGGTGATGTCAGTCCCATCCTTCACTAACATAGACAACACCAGGCACATACTTGGCATATTGAATCCTGGATGCCTCCAAACGAGCCTCCCGATTCCTACACATGAATGTTAGTCAGTTACAGGTATCAGTTAATGAGTATCAAGTACCTCAAATACAAACTGTGTGCCCTATGTCATTTCTGGCTAAGTCGATGACACCTTTTCCTGATGTCAAGAAGCAATTCGAGGTCCTCCTCATCATATCAATCACCCAATGTATCTTTAATGTATTGTATTTCATATTGTCACCTGTGAGGTTGTAGTGTGGGTGACCTTCAAGTTTCCAGAGACACAAGCTTTGCTTGACCCGTGCCTTTGGCACGGAGGTGGCAGACCTTCGGCCTGCCGAAGTTGCTTAGGTAAATATATTATCTAATTATTAGTAAGCTTCAGGCATGCAAAAAGACTGAGCTATTTTATAGTATAGGATAAGTCTTCGTCACTTGGCATTGTGAGTTGCAGAGGAGTGATGAGTGTAAGGTCAAGAAAGAAATTGCTGAGTTTAGCAGGTTAAGTGATGAGTGTAAGGTTCAGAAAGAAATTTGCTGAGTTAGGCAGGTTAGTGCTCACAGAATGCCTGAAGTGGAACAACAGAATAATCACCATGCAACACACTTTTCATTCTGAATTGTTGAATTCTGAGCTCAAATCCCACTCAAATGATGAGGTATTGACAATGAGAGTATTTCAGATTTGTCTGAGCAAGAAACAACAGTGGGATAATTCAAGAACTCTCAATGATGTGAATCGGTGATTCAGTTCAAGTTGAACACTGCATGCATATATACAAGTCCTCACAATGACCTTATGTCTGTTCAACTTGAAGTCCCACCTCAACTGCTCTGGATTGGCATATCTAGTGTATACTCCCTGCCACCTCGAATTCAAGAAGCAATTTCTTAGCATTACTTTACCCTACATGAGTGAGTTGCTGGCAAGGCTTGGTCAAAGTCACTGATTCTCTCAAGAGTCACAAAATACAGATAAAATATAGTTGATTTACTTGCACAACATGCAGGATACAGAATCACTACCTTATACAGCTAGATATGAATATTTAAATCTGACAGAGTGGAAAACAGACCCAGACCCATCTGCCACTGAGAACACTTCCTTTCCTCCTCTTTTCGAGCCTCCTGGATTGATTGAGTAGCTGCATACATCTCTTCCATCTGGAAGCCATGGTCCACCCATTGGAACAATGCACTGGTGCTATATTGCATGAAAGACATCTGCATCTCATGCTCACAAATTTTAGTGTTTGAGTGAACACATACTCCAGACAGAATGAGGATCAGGGTACCTGGAGGAAACTTGATGACTACATGAAAGTCTGGGAGTACAATATGTCCACCTTTTGTGTGGTCATAGTTTCCCAAGCTCCAAATAGCACACCAGCTGAAGGGGAGGTTGGCGTAATCGATATGATCCAGGCAAACGGTATGTGGCCCAAAGTTGAATGTTGCAGCAGCAAAGATGCTATTTTTGAGTAGGTGTTTGAGCAAAGAGTCAGATTTCAGCAACTTTTGAAGATGCTCAGAATAGTACTGAAAAAGGCGAGAAAGACACCTGTGGAGCAAGCTATTCTGAGTATATCCAACAGTTGAAGTAGAGAAGACATACCAGTAGCAAACCCAGAAAGACACTGAAAGGCCCAGTGATTCACAAGCTGCTGCAGGACCTTTGAATTCTTTTTGTTTTGCATAAGGTTTCCTGGATGCTGTGTAGAGTGATTAGTAAGTCATAAAGTCAATAGTGCTAAGTGACATACCATTTGTCCCCCTCCATGCAAAATCCCAGTCGATAGGGCGCCAAATTCTCCACAGCAATGGGAGTTGTGTTTCAAAGAAAACTTACAAGACTCATGGAGAGTCTCCAGAGTACTTGTAGCAGCCTGAGCAACTCGGGGCCAGTCAGGGTCATCTGGGTGACCAGCAAGCAGGACTATGGCACAGTTCTTATTGTCAACCAATGGTATTGCATGCCTGGTGGATGTCAGATCAATTTACTAATATCATCAAAAAGAACATACTAGGCATTTGAAGTGATCAATTTGTACTGAAGTTCTGACTCTGGACCAACCAATTCATCCAGCCAATACTGCTTCCCTGGCTGTTCAGTATGCAACCCAACATAACCTGTTGAAGCAACAGCTGCTTGGTGTTTGAGAGAGTACTCAGAATGGTGGGGCTGAGCAGGATAGACATGTTTCTGGAAGGTTGACGGTGGGGTGGTGAAATCTTCAGCCTCACGTGTCTCAGCCATCAATTTTCGCCACTTCCTATGGTTTTTTTTGCTCGACTTCTTTGCGTGGCCCTTCCACTTGCTGACCATGATGTTCTCATGAGATTGAGGTTCTAAAAGGGGATTCAAGAGATCTAGCAAGGAGTGCTGAGTGGGTAAGGAGAAGGATTCAGAAGTAGGGGACGTAGGCAGTGTCATGAGAGGGGAGGAGTTGTCAGATGATGGGGTTTCTGAGGTATGAGATGCATTGGTTGCTGCATGATCAAGGTGGTTGAGATTGCCTTTGTGTTTGATGATGTCCCAGAGGGCAGATCCAAATTTGAATGTTGAAGGGGAAGCTTTGATAATGTATGGGGAAAAAGTTGTTTCCCAATGTGTCTTTTGCCCAGAAGATATATCTAGAATGCATGTTGGTTAGTATTTCTGTTCCAATTCTGTTTGATTTGGTGAACTATGAAGGTGGTGCTGAACTCCCGCTTTTCAACTCGCTCTCAATCATATTCCCGTGGCAACAAGTATCTGAAGGGAGTGAATTTCAAGGCACTTGACATTGAGCATTCAGGCTTTCAACTGCCTTCGCTGTATTCCTGCTGCAGCAAGTATTCAGTGAGGGTGTTTAAGCACTGAGCTCAGCACAAGGGGCATGGGAGGGATGAAATGGTATAGAATAAAGTAATGTTATAACTTACCAGGTAGAGAAATAGTGGGTATCTCCATGTTGCAGTGGGTTGGTGGAATGGTTGATTTACATGTTGAGATAAACTGTTGATATAAACATGAAGATTGATGTGAGTTGCGTTGTTGGTCAACAACAAACAACAAACACAATGTGTCATGTGTGGCTCAGGCTGTTGATTTGCTGTGGCCACAACTTTTGAATCAATTTCTTTCTATCTGCAATGAAACATCGATCTGAGGTTGAGCTCAAAAGGAACAATGCCCACAGGCACACAGTTGACTTTTCCACAAAAACTACAGTTTTTGCTCGGGAGGAAACAGTATCATTGAAAGGCCAGTAATGACACTGATTTTGGGGTCGCAGAAGCAATGTAAAGGCTCTAAGACTCTCTAATCGATGTCTAAGTGCAAGTTGGGGTTTGGTGTTGTCAAAGGTTCCACACACAGTTATCTCAGATCTTGTAGAACTGCCTCTGAAAGGTGTCTCTGTGTTCATAGTCACAGCTAGACTTGGATGAACCAAGACAAACAGACAGACAGACAGAACAGAACAGAACAGAACAGACACAGACAGACAGACAGACAAATAACTCTAGACCAGTGTTGCAGAGCCAACAAAATGGGTTCAAATTGATTCAATCGCAAGCTAGATTAACCAGCAAAACTCTATTCTCAATCTGGATCACTGACTTTCACAAATCAGGGCCAGACTCGATACAGCTTGAAGCTTTCACTGCATTTTATCACTTTGGCAGATGCTCAAGGCTCCCCATCATGTGTACAATGATTGCTTGCCTATCTAGAAGGTATACAGCCAGTTTATATACTGCTAGCTCAATAGGTATTTCAAATAAGTAGGGAAAAGACAGAAAAACAGAAACTGAGTGGTGAGATAAGGTCATGGATATGAAACAGGATACAGAAATGGATATTTATGGTGTTTTGTGGGATAATATGGTGAGTTGGGTGTATAATGTCTGTTCTGCGAAGCATAAATATGGGTATAAAGTGGGTTTGTGCACACAAAGTGCTTGAATATTTTTATTGGGCAGATAACTGCATGCTGTTAGGCACAGCAAGAACTTTCTTCATCATTCTTTATCATTCTATCAGCACAGGACGCGTCAGCAAGGGCACAGGAAGTACCCTAGTCGTCAGGCAACATGTCTCAGATGTGGATATTTCATTTTACCCAGCCAATCCTATCTCTGGCACTGTGCTGGGCACGTCATTCCACTGTGCAGAGTCTGCTAGAGGTCAGTCCTATCTTCAGAGACCTCCTTATTTCATGTGGCGCAGTCAGATGTACCAACTGCTACTCCTATCTCACTCAGATCAATTGTTTCAACAGCTTTGACTGTCCGATTCTCGGATCTTTTAGTCAGATGAGATTTAATCTCATTGATCCAACTCTAATCAGTATCTCTGAAGAGACATGTGATGTTCTAGACCTTCGGCATACTGTGGACTTCGCATCACTGGATGTCCAAGCAGTGTCTACATGAGTCTAAGTCCATCACAGAAGCTTCATGCTCATCGACAGTGGGTGTATGGGTGGGTATTTTCCTTCCAATGTCCCATGGGTTACAAATAACAGTTGCAGACAGGTCTAAACGATGGGCAGCAATGCCAAGAGGGTGGATCTGACCAAGCTGAAAGTGCTAGTGGCTGGTAGTTACATTGTCAGAGCCTCAGAGCCATATAGGTCACAATAACTAGATGCACCGCTGTGTACCATAGTCATTCTACACTCTAGCTCAATCTTAGACCATTAAGTGTTTTAGCTAGCAGTGTGGGCACACTCTAGCCCTTAGTTTCCCATGAATTACAGACTTATAATATTGCAAAAGCACAAATTTCAGGTCTGTGCGCATTTTCAGTGCAACACCGGGTAGTCAGATCTCACCCAAATCCCATGAAAGGTGGTACTTCAACAGCAGTTTTCTCAACTTGGACCCCACCTGATGATAGTACCATCAGGATGGATAACGATGGCAAGTGGTATGATGTGGAAATAATGCAGGACCTGTTTGATCCAAGTGTCGTTCAACTGCCTTCTAAACCAAGTCATTCCAAGCATTCTGTGAGTCAAACATTACTCTGATTGTATCTGTTTCTGACCTTGAGGAGTAGAGAAGGCCGCATATCATTTGGAAAGAGCTGTATTGCCAAAGATACTTGGATGAACTCATTTGTGCAGATGGGAGGGGGGATTTTAGGACTCAGGAGTCTTGTATAGACTGTGTGGCTAGAAAGAGACCAGCAGAGGAAGTTCAGGCTGGGGAATATTGATGCAAGGATTGCTTCTTGTGGGATATGCTCTGTGCAGACTGTTGTGTGCGGTGGCATTGTCTAAATCCATTTCACATTGTTGAGGTGCATCAGAATTTTCTTGAGTTCTCTTTTATCTAACTGGCTACACAGTGCTGGGCAAATGGCTTTTTCATTCCTGCGAGACTGTGTGACTTGGGCCTCATTATTCGGCTGAATCATCCCACAGGCAAATGTTCCAATCCTTGACACTCACATGAAAAACTTCAGATCCTACACACTAACAGCATTCATAATGTTGTCATCAAATTCTGTGACTGCAAGCTTTGTGTTCTGGACCATATCCAGTGTCTTCATCGCAGTATATACCCAGCAAGCCAAGACATTGTGAAGACCACAGTGACATTTTGTCTATTAGAACATCTGCACTTACTATCCTTGGTTGGGAAGGGCAGAACATTTCAGCCATAATAGCTAGAATCATATATCAAGAAGTATAGTATACCATATTTTATGATACATTGTGAAGGTAAAAGTTCCTATCCTATAAAGGGGAGCAACATGGCAGTCTGATACATTGTGCAGGTCAAAATACCATTCCATATAGGGCAGCTTAATAAGCACTTCCACACCTTTTCCGGCTTTTTTTGCACTGCCACTGTACACCTCGTCTTTATTTGGAATAAATCTGCAAATTCCAGACATTTCCATTATTCCATCAATCTCCGTCAGCTCTGCATCCATTGGCACTGATCTGGCAGTGAATCACAGGATTTCTAATCAGGTCTAGGCCTATCTCTTCCTAATGCAGTAGCACAGCTTGAAATTTCTAAGTCCCTCATACCCAGGTAGCAGTGAATCACAGGATTTCTATTCAGGTCTAGACTCATCTTTTCCTAATGTAGTAGCACAACACGAAATTCTAAGTCCATCATACCCATGTACATAGTTTTACTTGATTTTAAATTCTCAGTGAGCTATATACCAAAAGGACACTCATTTATAAATGCAATCTCACTTCAGATATGCTTCAGGAAAAGGGAATGCAAGACAAAGAAGTATTTTTCATAGTTACTACCATTTTACAATAGCTGCAAGTAACACGAAATGAGTATGATCATGAAATGAGTACATCCAAGACAAATTCAAAGTCCTCCAGCCAATCTTGCCAGTTCTGTCTGGCTGATTCCTTCACCTCCCAGATCCTGAACTGTGACGGTGGTTCCAGCACCATTTGCTTAATCCCCATGTCCCAGAAATAAAGCGCAGCTAGAATGTTGAGTAGGCTGTTAGGGCCAGATTGATGCAATGCCGAATAATCCTTCTTCCAGTCCCTAGAGAAGTTGAGGTCATCATTGGGTTTTTGCCACTTCAGCTGGATGAAGATATACCATTGTCTGAACCCTCGCTCTGCAATGGTGGCGTTGATAGGGGGTGCATAATTGGTAGATCATGCTTGCTCGATCCAGTCTCTGACTACTCCTGGACAAAGCTTCCCCCTGCCTAATGACCCTTTACAGTTGAAGTTTTGGTGATACTCGAATGTGACCCACTTGTACACTGCAGAATGCCAAGTGTCGTTCCCCTCAATCTTGTTGAGCATCTCCAGGGCAGCATGAACATAATTGGAAGCGTCTGGAGCACTTGGGCAGACGGTGAGGTCAAGATTCACAGGGTCAAAGTTGAGTTTTGGAGGGGAAATGGGTTCCTTGATGCTATCATTATCTAAAAGGTTCTTTGGTATGGGCTCAATCAAAAAAATTATATAGGTGAACTTACCAGCTTTCTGTGACCCCTTCCCTGCTTTCTTACACTTGCTCTCCACCCCTCTTCCTCCTCAAGTGCTCGCCTCGTCAATCCGAGTATGCTTCTTCGTCGGCTCCTCCTTCTCTCCTTCACCATCTTCAACATCCCTCCTGCTGGTCCTTTGTTTGAGTGCAACAGGATCAGGCCCAGCTTTCACAGGAGGTTCCAGGCTTATAGGAAGTGGTGGTGATGGACGCAGGCCAGGACTATTGAGTGGGGTAGGATGAGGGGAGGGCACTGGGCTAGGCTGAGGTGACACCCTAGGAGCATTCAGCTCACTTGTGACATTGGGTTTGCCAATGGCATTGGGAGGGCGCTCCTTGGGCGTGGATGAAGGTTGGGTCACCGCAGCTTGAGTGTTGGGAGTGTTCGTGCTGGGAGGGTGCTCCTTGGGCATGGATGAAGTGTTCGTGCTGGGAGGGTGCTCCTTGGGTGTGGATGAAGGTTGGGTTGCCGTAGCTTGAGTGTCGGAAGTGTTAGTGCTTTGTGCATCTGGCGTTTTCATCCCCGGTGCTTCTACAGTAGAGTCACAGTCTTCTCCAACCTTGCTGACTCCTTTGAGCACACCCTGTCCCAATGCATGTGAAAGGCAGTCTTCTTTGCCTGTAGTTAGTTAGCAATGTAGCATCTTGACAATATGATGATTACTCACTATAACACATTTTGAGATACTCGCTAAACACTGGTTGAATCTTCTCTCTGTATTGCTGGTGCATAGTGGTGCCAAAGTTGAGCTTCACCTGTCCTTTGGTGGTACCTGCATGTACACTACGACAGTCAGCAAATGCATGGCAACTGAAATATCGTATTAAACATACCTGATCATGTTTAGATGTCCCTGATCCGCAGGTTCAGGTCCTCCAGCGATGAAAGTGACTTGCCATCTGGTGGCTTCTGCAACAGCATCAAGAATAGGCTGAATGAAGGCAGCCAAGCTGGAGATACATCTAAAGCACAAGGTGAGTACACATTTGTCAAAAAGTAAACTAACATACCCTTGTAGTTGCACAGGGTCCTTCGAGAATGGTTCCCCAACCTTTTTCTCCCATTCCTGAACCTCCTTTGCATGGTGCTCCCTCGCTTTCACCTCCCATGCCTGCTGCTCATCCTTGCTCAATGCAGTCCAACATTTCTTCACAATTTCTGCCCTCAACGTCACCAGCTCGCTCTTGCTATGGTCCCCTTTCTTCTTCTTCCGCCATTCCTCAAGCTTCGCCTCATATTCATCACAGTATTTCTCCTCGTTCTCTCTCACCCAGTAGTTGCTAGCTGATAAGGCTCAAGGTTTCGCCACTGATTGACTGGTGAGCATATGCATTAGAAGCTCGAATGAGTCGTTCTTTGCTTTGTTGGTACTGAGCTTCCCTTCCACTTTTTGTTGTTCATACTTTAATTTACGTTGAATTTGCTGATGGCCATATGGAGATGGGACACGAGTATCATTATTGTTGAGAATTATAGCAATGGAATATCAGTGAGAATCATACAGGGTTGAAACACGAGTATTGGCAAACATACAGTATAGACAGGCAGCAAATACAAGGAAATGCGTGCAACGACAACGACGAGGAGAGCAATGTGCATAGACGTGCGTGAAGAGGAACATAGGGTCAGATGACTTGTGAATGCGACACATTAGGTAAATATGTACTAACCTCCTGCTTGTCTTTTACAAACTCAGCCAGCTCCTTCATCTTCTTCAGGTGTTTCTCTCACTCTTTGTCTGACATAGCAGCAAGGTCCACTTGAGGAGGCTCTGGAGGTGCTGCATTGTCATCAACATTGGCAAGATCTTCATCTGTAGGCTCCCAAGACTCGAGCTTTTCAGGAGGAAAACAAAGGAAATAGCCACGGATGATCTCCATAGCTTTCTCTGTGCCATGGTCTGCAGCCACAGCATCATTGTACTCAGGCTGGCACGATACCAGGTATTCTTTATGTTTGCCGTGGAAAGCTCCTGGATTCACCATGATGATCTACCGACCATTTCAGGTGAGTAATAAATTTGATACAGCAATTGGGTTGTTTACCTATGGAATTGAACAGAAAAAATGGCCACTTGTCCTTGATCGTTTACCTATGGAAGCAAACGAAAAAAATGGGTTCTTAACCTTAGTCCGGTGGGATTGAAATGTGTGGACCTTTGAACCAGCAGAATTGCAGTTTGGGTATAGGTGAGCTGAATTTGCTTTTCTATTTTCCAGATTTCTTAAGCTAGGTACATATGTTGATTTAGGCTGAATCACTATCACTACAGCGCCTTATTCACCAGTCATATGTTTCACATTGACCTGCCTATCTTGACCTATATCAATCTCCAATCCTGCTACACTCTTGAACCTCCCTACATGAAGCCTACATCCATCTCACCAGAGCAAAAGGCTTTGAAGCTACAACATTGATGTGAATATTATGCAGCATGAGCTCAGAGCTCGATTTTCTTTTCTTTCTTACTAAAAATATTTCAGGAATGCTGCAAAGCTTGCTAAACAGTGGTGAGAACAGTAAGTTCATTGTAATGCCATTCACGGATCTCATTCTCACCGGCTGAATATCCCACAGGCACAAAGCTAAGGCACCCTTGCTCACCCTACAGCAACTTAGCGACGCTTGTGCCAAGCATTGTGTTCACGCTGCATGCTATCGAAGCATCAGATCTGAACATTTAGCTGACTTGGAAAATTTGCGCAGAGCTCGGTAAGTTACCTTTTTTAATGTTTGATGCACGACTTCTTACTGTCTTTTTACTTTCTAACCAGCAAATGGGGCGGACCCTTGAAACGATTCTGCAAGCAATTCAGGGCATACAAGAAGTGATATGAGGAGGGGTACGAACTAGCCAAGCGTTTTGGGTGCCTCAACCAGTTCTACAACGAGTTTCCACCTTTTGAATACCACTAGTATCACCTAGTATCAGCTCCTATCAGCTCCTTGTTGCAGTGCAATTTTGCATTCACATGTTTCTTTGATATAAACCCATTTTGCATCCTTCACACTTAGATCTATACTGATGTTCTGTAAATTTCCTATCTCATGTATTTGAAACTACGAATGATTATCTTTTTGACCACATGTGTCTGAAATTCAAAGAAAAAACAAGACAAGGTGTAGAGAAGGTTTGTGACTTATGAGAGGTAAGAATGTGAGGTAAGAATGTGTGCTTAGAGTCCAATACTACGATACTCTTCTTCAGTGAGTTCCAAATCCCCATACACTGCATCATAGTCTTCTGAATCCCACCCATCCTCTTGCCCTACATCGGTGGCCTCATCAGAAGTGGGAACCGCAACCAGACCTTCGGATGTTATCACAATCAACATATCACCATGCATGCAAGGATCAGATTTGTCAATCAAAGGGGGAGCTTGACGGGGTCCTTGTGTGAGGATGGCTGGGCTGCTGTATGTTGGACGTTGTTCGAAACCATGGTGATAT
>RCHF01005116.1:0-12185 GCA_003987895.1 Neonothopanus nambi | reverse complement strand
AGAGCTTACCATGCTGTCCATCATTGTGCCAGATAGAATTAGGGCCTGCAACCTTATACTCCCTCTTTCTGATAGTTATCCTTTCAAAGACTCTTTGAACTGGATCTATCCTCCTCAAAGATGCCCTCAAGGCCTCTTCTGTAACTCTATAGCCCATACTCCTCAACATGCCTTGCAACATACCAACTCCTGACCTGGTAAAGTGTGCACGAAGACCAAGAAGAAGGCCATCAAGCTCCTCCTCAAAATTATTTTCTGAATCAGAAGTAGATGCCTGCTGTGTGGGAGCAGAAGTAGAAGTAGAAGCAGAGGGTTGTGGAGAAAAGGGATCAGCTCCAGGACTGGCAAGTCCAAGACTCAAAACTGAAGATCGGACTTTCCACCTTGATACTCCCAAAAATCTGGCAATTCTACTCTGATTTGTGTGTTGAAGTGCCCATTGGAGAAATCCAGGATTGATGGTTTGTGCAGGTCTTCCAGGATGACCAGTATAGACAGTTTCTACAATAGAGGGCCTACCCTGGTGTGAGTTTTGAGAGGCATCCTGATATAGCAAGAGAGCATCCTGTATCATATCTGGAAGGCTAGAATTATAAATCAACAGTTGATCTTCTGGCAAACTGGAGCAGTTCTGGTAGGCTATTTATCAGCAAGTATTGTATGCATTGAGCAAGAGAGACCTACCTCTTCTATAAGGCCCTTAAAGTAGGTTAAATCATCCAAGAGTGTTCTGAGCAGATGCTCATTTCTGTACTCTGTAGGTTGTTGATGTTGTTGATCTAAGGTATCAACAAACTCCTTATAGTAAAATTGGAGTACTTCAGATAAGTAAGGCTGAGCTGGAGGTATTGACATAGTGCAGAAGATGGGAGGTTGAGTCAAAGTAACACTGATCAATCTGATCTATAAGTATCAATCAAGCTTGTTTATATGCCTACCTCACCTGAGTTTGATAGTGGGAAGATTATATCAGATGATCAGATGTTATAGATTTTTGCCACCACAGTATTAGATTATTTCTAAGTGATTTCATATGCCGTCTTCTTGATTAGAGAGAGAAAACTATTTTTGATCTCTGCTCTAATATTCAATTGATTTAACTAACTATAGAACTCTGATGGCAAGAGAAGAGCAGGATGTGAGAGCAGAAGAGGTAAGGAGGGAACAGAAGAGGGTGAGGCAAGAGGAGAAGAGGGCTAGATGGGAAGAGAAGAGTGCAATGTGAGAAGAGAAGAGGGGGGGGGGGTGGGAAGAGAAGAGGGCAGAGTGGGAAGAGAAGAGAGCGAGGTAGGAAGAGAAGAGGGCGAGATGGAAGGAAAAGAGGCAGCAAGATTTGAGTATATACAACTGTATTTGAACAGAGATAGCAGGATTTTAGTAGGAGAGCAAGATGGGAGCAGAAGAGGACAAGAAGTGAGCAGAGGCAGCAGTATTTGAGTATATACAACTATATTTGAAAGAAGGTAGCAGGATAGAAGTAAGAGGGTGAGGTAGGAGCAAAAGTGGGTTAGATGCAAGCAGAAGAGGATGAGGTGTGAGGTGTAAGCAGAAGAGGGCAAGGTGGACACAACAGCAGGAGGGAGCAGAGGCAGCAGGAGGGAGCAGTCATTGACTCCACTGGGATTCAAACCCACAGGACCCACTCAAGTTATAGAGCAAGTACACTTACCATTAGACCATAGAGCCTCATCTGATTTCCTGTTATCTTATTCCATTATTACTGTGTTTAAGTAGCTGGAACCTTGCTGAATACCCTGTGCAATCCTTCATTTGCTTAAATAAATCACACAAATTAGCTGACAAGTTGCTGTACAGTCAAAAATGAGGCACTATGCTTATTGATGAGAGTGTTGTGAATCAATGAAGAAATGTCTATTGGTGTGAAAATGGGCACATGACCTGGTCACAGGATAAAACAAGTCCAGACTTGCCCCTTCCAAGTGCTTCAAGAGTGCAATTGCTGCAAAGCATTATGCTGTGCTTCTCAAAGAAGGTAGAATCAAAAGATAGCCTACCCTTTCTTGCATGAAGCTACAGCCCCATTCAAGGGAGCCACCTGATAGTAGCAACAAAAAGATAGCTTGCTCCATCTGAATGGTTCTAGCGGGACTCGAACCCACACCTTTCACAAAACCACGAGTTGGAAAGGTTGCAGGCACTGTGAAGATGCTAACCAATACACCATAGAACCACACAAAATGTTCAATTGGGGTACATGAGAACCTTTTTTTTTTTGAATCTTTATTTTGCCACCAGCAGGTAAGATGATATACCAAGGCGCGGGGGTATAGTACAGTATCGTAATATAGAGTAAATTATGGTACACCCAATCCCAGCCTGTTCTACATATCCAGTATAGGTGGGAGTGTTCCTATGAGGTGGTGTGTGGAGCGAAGAGCGATGTAGTGACGACACGTGCGTTGAGTATGAGCGCTGATGCTTATCATACGGAACGCATTCCAAGATAAATTAAGAAAGCTATGAATTCTCTTTGGAAATAGGAAACATGCAAGAACTAGAAGATAGAAATAAATAAGTACACAATCCGCAACAGTACAACAAGAATAACTTACCAGAGCACAAACATCATCTATCTATAAAAAACGTAACAGTGGCTATGAGTAGGGTCCCAGTGAACAAAGAAGAAAGAACTCACAGAATTCGTGCGCCTCGTCAGACTTCTTGACTGTTTGCTGGTAAGGAAAAAAGCACGCAATCAATTTGAAGAGCCAAACAGGGGACAGCTAACTAACTTTCCATGCTTCCTCAAAGTCAACTGGAAGGATAATGTAACAATTTTTGCGTACAGCTAAGTGGAGACAGTGAGTAAAATGTAGGACTTGGGGCAAAATATTTACCTTGAAGACCTGCTGCCTGAACAATTGATGCAATATCCACAGATGATAATCTATCAGGCTGTGAAACATCTGACAACAATTTTAGCATGCTGAATGTAGTGCAGGAGACTGAACTTACAGTCTTCCAAGTCAACATCAGGTCCTAAATTCATTTTGGCTGTCACAGTCTGGAAAACCAGTCGTTTCTCTCGCCTTGAAGGTAAGCAAAACTCAATCTTTCGATCGAGACGACCAGGACGGAGGAGGGCGGGGTCAAGAGTATCTGCACGATTTGTTGCCATAATAACCTACAATGTCCACAAATTAGAGGAAGACATAGCAGAGGCGCTGACGAATGAATCACTACCTTCACATTGCTACCTTGATCAAAACCATCCATCCGATTCAGTAGCTTGAGCAGGATACGCTGCACCTCTTGGTTGGCACCAGTTTGAGCATCAAACCGCTTTGTTGCAATAGCATTGATCTCATCAATGAAGATGATAGCAGGAGCATTCTCCCTAGCTAATCGGAAAACATCGTGTACCATACAGGGACCTTCACCCAAATACTTTTGGACGAATTCACTGCCAACCACTCGTATGAATGATGCAGTTGTATGGTGTGCAACAGCCTTGACCAGCATAGTTTTACCGGTACCTGGTAAGTAGTAAGTAATCTGAACGATGTTGGCATGCTTCAACATACCAGGAGGACCATAAAGGAGCACACCACGAGGTGGATCAATGCCAATCTTCTTGTACAGGTCGAAGTGTGTTAAAGGCAACTCCACTGCCTCTCTAATCTCCTGCTTCTGCCAGTCCATTCCACCCACATCCTGGTACGATACATCAGGCTTCTCTTCTTGTCCGAGCATTGATATAGAAGAGTCGGCTTCTGGCGGAAGTATGTCAACAAGGGCGTTGGAATGACGGTGGAGAGTGACTGAAGAGGAAGGTTTGAGGAGTTCGTGGTCAAGGGTAGAGAGAATTCGAACAACATAGTTCGACCCTGTGGTGGAGCCTACAATACCAGTGTGCTGGTCGATGGCTTCAAGAAATTGGCCAATAACCAGGAGAACAGATTGAATCCGTTTGACCTCTTCTTGAGCGCGAATGAGTTCATGCTTCAAGTTGGCCTGTTCATCCTCGATATAGCTCTCTTGTATCTCCAGCAGCTCGAGATGTCTTGATAGTTTCTTGTGCTTAGTGTACAGATCCTCTTCTTGTAATTCCTGGTAAAGGGCGGTCTTCTCTGTCACGACAGACTCAAATGTAGGTTCCTATGAAGCAACAAGTAAGAGAGTAGCACAAATATAACAAGTGAAATACATGTTTCTGAATTCAATCCCTATTTCGTCTATGGTGCAAGGCTACTGTAGAAGAGAGGGTACAAACCTGAAAGCCAAGACGTGAAGACGTGTTCAAGTGAAGCAATATAGAGAACAGCATAGATATGTTGTGCCAGTGCTATGTTCTTGCCAGAACCCGTAATGCTGTGTAGAGCTTGATGAACCTGGGAGGGTATAATCAAGTTCAAAAGCTGGCTATTGGTTTGGCCCAAGACTAGGAAGGCACGCGATCACGAGTTTCACATTCTTCAACTCTTCAATGTTCTCAATGATATTAATGATCGCATCTCTCTTTCTCAATGCCCACATTTTCTGATACATGACATTCCAGAGGATAACAGCAACGAACGAGGTGTGTATATTGCTGCTCTTATGGTTGACATTCACCAAAAATCTCCATCTAGCTCGTTTCCAACCCAAACCCCTCTCAATCGGCCATCTCCATCCAAGTTTCCCCTCGCACCCGCCTCCAATTTCACATCATCCCCTCTCCTTGCTAAGACCATCCCATTTCCCTTTGGCAGTTATTGGAATAGCGTCGAGCTCAGGCTCAGAGGCGTTGTCATCGACCCTGGCTCAGTTCAATGAAACCCTTCTCAACATATTCTCTGCAGATAGCATGTATCCCTTGGCTAGGAACTGTTTCGTCTTCGAAGACAAGAACGAGCCGTCTGATATGCCTGGAGAGAGCATTCCTGGCTTGGTTTTCTTCCTGGGTATGATGGGGAATAGGAAACTCTATATTGGGACACTACTAGCAGACCTTTGCTCCACTATACTCAGCGAGTTCGGGATTTTGCAGAGGTCTGAGCCCGAAGTCATCAATGTGCTAGATGACAAGGAACAGGTCCAGGAGGGAGAGGGGGAACACTACCATCTTGCTTCAAGTCCTTTGCCTGGTTCAAGTCCTCCTGCCACATACCCCGAGCTTGGGTCTTGTGTTTCTCCTGGGGACATGGCTTTCATGAAAGAACTCTATGGTGACTTAGAGGTTGATTTAGAGGATTAATCATATAGTAATGGTATGCAAACATTCTTTGAGCATCTGCGCCATTGCTCAGCATCCACAGACAATCAGCCTCCCACGCCTTTGTCTAATGACAATAGAAAAACTGCGGATGATAGTCTCTCTTTGTCTATTGATTCGGAAGAGAACGATGAAGTACGACAGGAAGAGCCAGAAGCTATAGAGGATGACGAGGAGGAGGAGGATGAAATAGATGAGCTCGAAATACCACTTGGGACAAGTGACCTTGATTTCATGGATACCAAGGAAGATGAGAAAAGCGCCAATATAACTGAGGTTGAAGATGAGTCAGCGAACACCTGCATCCCCGAAGGTAATAACAGGATTCTGCGAGTTGTTCTCAGCTAACTGTACATCTCTTAGTGCTTACAGGTCTATCCGTACCAGCGGAAAACATTCATGTTGATGACGAACTCTCTCGTGCACCTGTGGTCATTCCAGCGGGGCATGCCGTTGAACAGTCCAATGTTGATGACAAAATTCATTTCAAGTATATTCCCCCTGACGAGACTAAGGACGAGGACGAGCCAGTCGAGGATATAGAGATTGATCTCGTCTCCCCCACAACAGTGCACACCGAGCAGCCCGATCCTAAGAGCACTTCGATCCAACATATCCCATTGTAGTTGGAGGTCTACTTCCAGCTGAGGAGCGGTTTGGCTTTGTACAAGTTCGTATCAAGTGGCATCAATGGTTCACAAGAACATTAAAAACCAACGACCCCCTCATCTTCCCACTTGGCTGGCGTCACTTCCAGACTGTTCCTCTATACTCTTTGGATGATCACTCTATCCGAATGTGTATGCTCAAATATACTCCTGAGCATATGCAATGTTACGCAACCTTCTATGGCCCTGTCTCCTTACCAAACACTAGTTTCTGTGCTTTCAACTCTCTGTCTGGCGATGTTGCTGGCCTCAGAGTGTCTGCTACTGGTCAAGAAAATCAAGCTGACGGGTGTCCCGCATAAAATATTGAAGAATACGGCATTTGTGAAGGATATGTTCTCCACTGTGTTAGAGGTAGCCAAATTTGAAGGTGCAAATATCAGGACGGTTTCTGGTATTCAAGGACAGGTGAAAAAGGCCCTTGCTAAACCAGATGGTGCTTTTCAGGCTACTTTCGAAGATAAAGTGCTCCAGAGTGGCAAGTCACTTTCCTTATTTTGCTAAATGCTCACACTCATAGCTTCTAATAGATATCATATTCCTTCGGGCTTGGTTATCGATTCAGCCTCGCAAATTCTATAATCCTGTGACTTCTCTTCTGCTCTCTGATAAAGTGAGCTGGTCAGGAATGCGCCTCATGGGTCAGGTGCGGCGAGACGAGGGTCTAAAGACGCCTTTGAATGTCAACTCTACATACAAGAAGATCAAGCGGCCTCATCGTCAGTTCAAACCCCTTGTTGTGCCAAAGAAGCTTCAAGCCTCTTTGCTGTATGCATCGAAACCAAAAACAATCCAGGCTTAGCACAAGCAAACTTATCTTCAAAAGCGTGCAGTCGTCATGGAACCTGAGGAGAAGAAAGCCATTGCATTGTTGCAACAAATCCGTGCTCTGCGGAAGGACCAGGTTTTTTGAGGTGGAAGGCTATTCAGGACGCCACATTCATCGATCCTGATGATGGAAAGGAAAAGATTTGGTCGGAGAGTAACGTCAGTGAGGACTTTGATAAAGCGAAAGATGCTGATGTCCACCCGCAGGACTAGAATGTACACTCCCTCCACCACCCCTCGAAAGACTACTCGCGCGACTACTCCTAGCAGTAGCATATGGATGAGGATGATACTGCCCTCCCACAAACTCCACTGAGCCACTAAAACCAAAACTAAAACCAACACCAGCCGTCCCAAGTCTCCTAACAACACCCCCATCAGTACCCCTCATCAAACTAGGCTCAACCCCAGCCCACCGTCACCACCACTACCACCAAATTGACCTTGGGAGACAGCAGAGGCAGGCTCGAGGAGCATACCAGGCAGGCACAAACTCCCCTAGTCAAACGCACAGAAACTGATAACGCTCTTGATGACATAAGCACCAGCACTGGTTTCCTCAATGGTTACCGAGCTCTGACTGTATCAATCGTTCTCTCTAAGTTGACTTACCTCACATACGGTGTTCTACACCTTCAAACTGTCCTTTCTTTTCCAACCACCCAAAATTTGTAGCATGTAGATGTTTTTGTCACAGTCCAGTGATGGTAAGCACCATATTCTCGCACCTAATTTCGTTGCTTTCTGATATTTACATTGACTCAGCCTAACTTACTCTAACACTTCCCCATCCCAGCCATGCCCATCTTTACTCAATGCTTCAGTGTCGCTGCACAGCGTTCCATCTCTTGCTTGGATCGCCCCACGTTTATATACACATTCAACATCACAGGGACTACCATATACAAAATCGGCAGGACCATCGATCTCAAGCGCCAGGAACACGAGTGGAGAACTCAGTGCCGAGGGCAAGAACAAAACTGGTTCTATTCGAGGAGAGTGAATCATGGTATTCGGGCTGGTAAGGGCTTTTTTTTCAATCTAGCACTGGATGAAGGTACAGGTTTCGAGCAGAACAGCTACTTCACATCTTTTTGGATTTCATCTGCAATAGCCGACCGTGGAAAGCTTGTAGGCACTGTAAGTCAGATTTTTTTCTAGATGTCGTGACTCATCCCTCTATGATACTCAAGGCCGATGACAGCACCAAGAACTTTTCGTTTTTAATGGACAGTCGAAGAAATGGGTGACGAATATGCTTGAAAATGCAATAGCCGTGATAAACAAGTTATGAGGTATGTTTTCATAGTCCATTTATCAGTACATATAGCTCACCTTCACGTCTACTGACAGTTTGTAAACGTGATCATAGTGTATTTGAATCACAGTCAAAATCACCGCTTTTACTGCTAATCCTGTACAAATGTTTGATGCCCTCAACTTCAAGCTGAATACTTTCAAAACCAAGACCTCAACGCAAAAATTGCAACCATAGCAAATATTTCAATGAAGCTGCAATCCCCTCAACTCCAAGACCAAGACTTCAACGCAAACATTACGCCCATGGTTTTTCAAGTATTTTAATGAAGTCGCGACGATTGATTACAAATTTTGTGTTGCCGTTCACATCAGACTTCGAGTCACCATTCATATGCTCAAGTTACACCATCAACATGGTCTCATATGCTCTTGGTACAAACTACAAACCTAGGTCATATCCAGCAGGCAGGCAATACATTGCGAAGACCACGTCAGGCTGACTTTCTCAAGACTGTAGATTGTTACTATTACCTGTCAAATACTCCACAGACTTACTTTGGGCTTGCGAGTGAATATTCATCTTATAACCTGTTATCACAATTATGTCGAAATGCAAATATATTGTCATGTCTACATCGAGCTGATAAACGGAGGACAAAGGGTAGGAGAATCGCCCATGTATATATATTTGGAATTTGCGATTAATTATTTAAGTTAAGTATTTCAATAGCATATTAATTATTTGAACAGTACATTAATTATTTAAATAACATATTAATTATTATTATCAGTTAATTCAGGCCTAAAAATTCGAGGAAAGACTAGCTACATAAGTAGTTCAATGATAGACCTGCTATGACTGGATGACCAGGATCAGCAATAAATATCGCGTATCGGCAACTGGAAGACCAGGTATCGGCAACTGGACAATCGGTATCTGCGACTGGACCACCCGCTTCTGTGACTGGACAACAAGACCAATGACTGGAATATTTGCCAACACTGACTCGAATATTCAACGAAAAATGTGCTCATAAGTCAAAATGATTGTGTTTTGACCGCAATCATTTTGAGCGAGTCCCTAACACAATCATTTTGAGTGCATGAAAAGATACCACAATCATTTTGAGTGCATGGAAAAATACCACAATCATTTTGAGACACCTAATATCTAAACACAATCATCTTGAGTACCTCCACCAGAACACAGACAACATATGATGAATTCCAGCTGGTTCGTGACTAGCCCTCGAATCGAATGAACCGGCCAGCGACGGAGCTCTACGCCGAGCTCAAGCCATGCTTGCTGGCCGCTCAGGCGCCAGCGAAGAGCTGACAAGCCCGGGTCACCGCAAAACAGTGCAAAAGCCAGCAAAAACCGCTGCCTGTGGCATGGTTGTATCACGTGGCTGATTGATGATGTCACTACATTGGCATTACGTCACCCCATGTCGGTCTGAAACTTTAGGACTTTGCACGCAAGTCTTCCTCTGCCCATTCTTTCTTTCTTCCCCTCACTCTCCTCGTCGCTCGTCGTCGTCGACATAGGCGGTGGCATCATTAGTCAAATAAATAGGCAACTTCAACTACTTTCAACTCAGCCCATCACATAAGGTCAACTTGGCGACCTGGCTTCTTCAAATCTTCTCGATCCTCAGATAGTACTTCTCACCCGCTCTGGGACTGAGTTCCATATCAAATATGCCTGGTGCCGTATTTGACATGTATTGAAGGATTGAAGCGCATATATTGGGTTAGGAATGTGTAGAAGCGATGAAGGCTGGGCTGGCTAAAGGTACGCTAATCATCGTGGACTTTCGTATGCACCTGCTCATAAGTATTCACCCCAGGCAAACTTCTTGTCCTCGTCACATGAGTGGAAATTCATCCGGTTTCGCTAAGTCATTTTTCACTCCTCGTACACTGATCTTGCTGACTTAGTGAGCTACTCTTAGCTCGCGAAGCGTGTGTGTAGTCACCTCTTCCTGCCACGTAGTCGGGATTCAGAGACGGAAATCAAGTGTACTTTATCAAGTTGGTGCGTGGCCATGGTTGGTTTGCGAAGGTTGTTACATATGTAGCTGACGCGTAAGGTATTTCAGATATAATTTGATACCACTCAGCTGTACATGCGCTTTCGTCGAGTTCCTGTCTTTATAGTATTAGCCTGTACCTACATAGCCAATGACAAATATATCTGATCTTGAAATATTCATTAGACGGTGAGATGAGCGGTAAATACCCAGTACAGCTGAAGGTAGGGTAGCCCTGAAATCACAATCCTTATGATTGGAATTGCACTCATAATGATTGTGAAAATGTTATTTACAGCTGTTTGCAAAAACCTTGGCAGTAAGGCGAGATGAAATAATGTATATATAAAACAAAACGTCGAACCGACTTAGAAATTTTTTACAGCTTTTCTGTCTTTTGTGTTTCTTCTGTAGCCACGTCATATGATGTCATTAGTAGCAGGACCAGCTCACTCACAGGCAGAGCTTGTGCGGAGCTCCGGGCCGAGGCTAAGTGAGACTTATTTTTCTAAGTCTTATTATTTATATATACATCACGCACTGTTGCCCTACTGTCAAGGTTTTTGCAAACAGCTGTAAACTGTGTTTTTGCACGAATTATGATTGTGAAACACAATCATTTTCAACGAGGCTTTTTTCGAACTCGCTCCCTCTGATTGTGTTTCACAATCATTGCACTTGGGAAACACAATGGTCGTAATTGGGTTTACTTTCCACAG
The DNA here is from genome assembly GCA_003987895.1 of Neonothopanus nambi. NCBI lineage: Eukaryota > Fungi > Basidiomycota > Agaricomycetes > Agaricales > Omphalotaceae > Neonothopanus > Neonothopanus nambi. The sequence goes on along the minus strand of RCHF01005116.1, from coordinate 1,462 downwards.
TGAGGAGCCTGGAGAATTGTGTTTCTCAATACCAACGACCGACAGGATTGCTGTCAGCTGTCAGCCGTCGCCCTATAATCTCGAAAGGCAGCATACTACATATATTTTCCGAAATATTCACTTCTAGTTTACATAGCGGGATGAGCACCCGCGGAGGCATAAATTTTGCAAATAGTTTAGACTAGTGAGGATGAATGAATGCGATACAGTGAGAGTAAATGTCGAAGGCAGGGTAAATGCTAACTGCAAGGAGAGACCGGGATGAGAACGGATAAGGAAAGAATGCCAGTTTTTGCACCAAAGCAGGTCTAGAATGTGGGTAAGAGAGCGGATATGCAAGAGTCGCATCAGTATGATATATATAGCGACCAAGCAAATTTCAAGTTTTTGATGCAGGAATGTGTAAGTTAATGGCTATTGAAACAGTGTCAGTAAAGTAATCTCGCTTTCACTACGCTTGGAACTCACCTCTAAACCAGTTCAGTGCATCAGAGGCAGATGGCGCATCGAAATATAGAATGGCCTTATTGTCTACCAGGCGAAGAGCTAGAGGGGAGAAAGATAAACACATTTGCACTCACGTACAAGACTCAACGGACTCACCGTTCCCATGAACAATGCTAGCTGGTTGAGGTAACGTCTGCATCCGAAGAACAGCCCAAAGGTCAACTTGAGAGGCGGGATCCCGTCCTTCCGAAGGATCTCTGCATAAAACGAGTAAGTCGTTACAGAGTATGCCGAGCAACGGTCGTGGCGTGAGTTCGGGAGCCAAACAGTCTACGTCGACGGTTGAGGCATCACCCTGTGCGTTGATGGTTTCAAAAGTGACAATTGCTTTTCGCACGACACGAGTTAATAGAAGGGGTCCATCCATGATCAGACGTCTATAGAAAAATATAATGAATATCTAGATTAGAAGTGGTCGGACACTTAACGACATACCGATGGGGCTGGACAAGCGGACTAGGGAACTTTCCCCTGATTCTTGATTGCCACTGAACAAGCTTTCGGCGTGACTCAGATTCCCGCTTTCCTTCGTTCATGTTATTAGCCAAAGATGCAATTTCACCCAAGGCACGATCTAATGTGTCCTCCAAGTAGTCATATTCAAGGGGTGTACTTCTCCTGAGCTCTTCCAACTAGGAACGGCGTTAGTGCGGGACTATTCAACATCATTGGCTGACTCACGAGTAATCGGTATCTCGGAATTCGCTGAACAGGAAGAAGCAAGTACCCTTCTAGATTTAGTTGAGAGTGTTGGGGGTTTAAACGGGATCGCTTCAAATACTGTTTTATGCGTTTTTTCTGACTGCTTGAGAGGGTTGGGACACCCGAAGCCGCTGCGCCCTCGGCAACGGTATTTGGGTTCGAGATGGCTGACATCGACAAGCCAAGGCCAACGAGCTGCGCAGTGCTTGATGAAGGCGACAAAGTCGGACCAGGACCAGCAGAACTAGAAGAT
>RCHF01005107.1:0-11465 GCA_003987895.1 Neonothopanus nambi | reverse complement strand
AAATTTACCTTGACTTTGATCAGTTGCTCAGTGTAACGCTTGTTGATGTCCTTGAAATCCTTCTTGAGGTCACTCTCCCATGTCTCAAGTTGAGCTCTGTGAGAACTGAGCTCCCCGCCAATATGCGAATACTGTATGTAAATGACAGTAAATTTCAAGCCGAGCAAGGAGACCGATATGACTTACTTTGGTTTGAAGGTCATCTTCTTTCCTCTTTGCAACAGTCCACTTTTCGCTGAAGGTACGGCGAGCTTTGGCAGCTTCCTCCATGTCGTACGTCTCAATTTCAGCTTGGATATCTTTAATTTGTTGCAACAACTTGCGTACGCGTATATTGTCTCGCAAATTTGCCACCGTTGATCCGCTTTCATTGATTTCCTTGTCAATCTTTGAAAGCTTCTCTCGAGCCTGCTCCACTCGATTCTCAAGTTCTTTTACTTGAGTTTTCGATTCTTCAAGCTTCTCTTCACATTCTTGCTGAAGCCGAGCCCTCTTTTGTTGAACGTATCTAAGATTATCATGGTTAGTACCTGGATTGTATAAGCTTGATTTCCGGAATGAAGGACGTACTTCTCCACTTGTTTCTGGATATCATGGAGTTTGTCGGCGCGACGATTCAGCTCTTGTGCAAGGCTTGCTAAGCTTGCAATTTTACTCTCTAGTTCTTTCTGCTGATTTTGATACTGCAGATCTAGAGCGTCAATAGGCCCTTGAGCTTCGCTGACATGTTTTTCAGCTATCTGTGGATGAGGCCAATTCAGTGTCAATCCATGATTTGAGACAACATCTTTAAAAACCTTTATTCTGCTGTTCATATCGTTGATATCCTTCTTCCACTGTTCAATCTGCTCCTCGTAGTTCTCCTTCTCCTTAATCTTACTCTTCAACTCGCTCACTTGTAATTGCATTTGGTGAATGTCACCTTCAATGTTCCGGATGATCGTGTTTTGACGGTCGCGCTCTTTGGTAATGGAGGTGCTTTCCTTTTCCAGTGTGCGGCTAGAAGGGGAATTTCAAGGTGTGTGCCACACTATATGATATTCTCACATACAGTTCCGAGCTCAAAGCTTCGATCTCGTTTTGGACATCCTCTGCAGTCTTTGTAGATCCTGAGGATGCGAGCTCGGTTTCAATGTTCTGCACCTCCTGCTGCAGGCGCGCAGCTTCCTTCTGAAGTCTTGAAACAGTTTTGCCTTGCTCCTTCAGGACCTGGATGTCTCGATCTTCCCGCTTGAGAGTTGCCAGTTGGCTAGACAGCTGGAAGAAGCATTCTCAGTCTTGGCAAGGAAAAATATGATTATACAGCTTACTTCCTCGGCTTCCTTACTAGATGACTCCACCAATTTCTCATTCTCAGCAATTTGAGCCTCTAACTCCGGTAGCTCTTTGTGCTGTATCGTATTCTTTGCCACCTCTTTGGGACGAATTTCTTGAAGACGATTCACTTCTCCTTCCCAGTCTTCCAGCTCTTCTTTGTATTTCTGGAGTTGTTCTGGAGAGGCTTTCTTAATCTCCTCATTGAGCTGGGGGAGTACTGAGCAGCGAAATAAGAGCAGTACCACAATCCATGACGTACATATATCTCAAAGACAGCCAGTTCATCCTGGTTAAGGTGGCGATTGCAGACAGTACACTTCTCTGACTCCCTCCCCTCTTTGAGTAGTCTTTGTAAGACCGGGCCACTGCCTGTGGCACTACTGACAGCTCTAGATCCAAGTATCAGTATACAATAATACATGCGGATGTGATGCCGACCTGCGCGCAAGCTCAACTTCCATCAAAGCTTCCTTCAAAGCTTCTTCAAAAGTGTCCTTGTCACCATAGTCAGCCTTCAACTGACTAGTCGCAACTGTTTGAAAGGTCAGATATATTCATAGTTTGTAGGGAGTATTTACTCTTTAGCTCATTACTGCGGGTCTCGAAAAGCTTTTTCTTATCCGAAAGAATTGCTTGCGCTTTCTGCATAGTTGCGTTGACGGTATTGACTCTACTTTCAAGTTCGGAAATTCGCGCTTCCTTCTCTCTAAGCCACAAATGGGTCAGAGATAAAAGTGCACAATGATGAAAATGAGATACCGAGAGATGCGTTCGACTTCCTCTTCTATAGAATTAGCATCGACATCTCTGTCCACTAGAGGGCGGAGCTTCTTATTGGCAAGCTCGACGCTGTATAGAACATCAGGCATGAACAACCAAAAGCCGGAATGTACGCACACTTGTTCTATTTCGCTCTTCTTTAGTTTGAGGTCCTTGCGTTTCAAGTTAAGATTTGCACGCGACTCAGCTTGCATGTTCAATGATACGAATTCTGAATTGAGATCATCTCGACGACTGTCAGCATTCCTTCGTTTTTCCGCATTCTCAGATAGCTTCTCGTCGTATTTCGCAGCCTTCGCTTCGGACTTCAATTTCTCCAAACGCCTGTTCTTCTCTTCCATATCGCCCGTCACGATGTTCAGCTCTGAGGACAGCTCCTGACAGCTGTCAAGTGCACGCTCAGCTTTTGATATGGAGGAATTGCGCTCGTTCTTGACTCGTATGAGCATAAGTTAGTCAATATGAAGAGAAGGCAACAAAAGCCGCGCGCACAATTTGTTGACGGAGCGTAGTCCGGCTGGCTTTGTGCTTCTCGAGTTCCCCTGCAAGTTGCCTCGACCGTACGTTGTATTCCTCCTGTGCAGCCTTCCGCTCCGCCTAGGAAAATCATATTAGCTCATTAGCTCACGGAAAGTGGCTAGCTAGGGGTTAAGTCATACCTGATGCTTCTCTACTTCATTGTTTTGCGTTCGCCTTAAGTCCTCTAGCTTCGAGATGAACTCAACGACCTTGGAGGCTTCCAAGGGTTCGTGAGCGAAGCCTTTGATCCCAAATTTCTCGCTAATCTCTTTGATGAGCTGCTCGCGATCCTTGAGGCGTTGCTCTTGTTGCTGTAACAGGGGGTGTTACGAGTGAATTCGCTAATATCAAGAGGTTTACTTACCTTGGCCACAGCAGCGTGCTCAGACCGTTCACTCACGAGAGCTAATTGTGTTTTACGAGCTTGAGCCAGCTCATCATCAAGATCTTGCTTGCGGTCTTCTTCAACTTTCCGTGCTTGCTTCTGGGTGTTGATATGTTCAGAGAAGCGGTCAAGACGTTGTTGCAGTTCTTCGTCAGTGCCTGTAGTATATATAAGAAAGAAAACACTAAGCAAAGTTTATGTGCCACATGCCAACTATCTCCTGAAGGTTCATCCTCGCCTCTTCATAGTCATTTTGATAGCTGTTTTTCTTTTCTTCCAGCGACTCGACCTTTGTGTAAATTTCACGGAACCGGGTTGCGTACTCGTAGTACTTTTGATTAGCCTCGACAACGGCGTCATATTCCCTTTTTGCCTCGTCATATTCAATCTCCTTCGATGCAATGGTCGACGAGAGATCAGCAATACGTCCTCGTAATTTATCAGCATGTGACTTCTCTCGAGCGAGACCTTCAAGACGTTCTTTCTCAGCCTTGAGTTCAGCTACTCGATCCTTACGGAGAGCTTTGATGTTGTCGAGTGCCTTTGTGTACCTAGCGGACTGTTAGTAGCCTACACCTTTCCGTGGTTATAACCAGATTCTGCTGACCGTGTCGCTTCAAAGATATCATCGAACTTCTTCTTCAGGATAGATGGCTCAGCAAGAGGCCAGTAAGAGTCCTCTTGATGACAGAAGATTACATTTTCCAGCACGGACTTCGAGACGCCTAATAATTGCGGGATTTCCGTGTCCATTTCCGCACATTTAGTGGAAATAACACCTCTCTGTTGTGGTGCAATTGGCTGAGTACCGGAATTCTACGAGAGGGAGACGTGAAACGCACCTTGCCACCTTTCTCCGCGTTCGAATCGGAAAGTGCTAAAATGCCTTCCAACGTCTTCATAGTCAATCCGGCCGACTTCTTCGCCGTCACGCTCAAATTTCTAACGGCAAGCATCCTTGTCCCATTCGCAGCATGGAAGCGAAGTTTGACTTGAGCTTTAACCTCCTTCTCATTGGCCATTTTCGGGTCATGAACGAACGCGCCACCTCGAGTATTTGGAGGCTGATCTCCAGTGGTGGCATACTTTAAGCACTCGATGATAGTCGTTTTCCCGCTTCCATTATGGCCAACGATCACAGTAACAGGTGAGAAGAACTCGATAACAGAGATTTGCTTGTCGTCAAAAGAGCGTATACCGCGAATTGCTAGCTTGTTCAGTGAAGACATGGCATTGAGCGGACAGAAGTGGTAAGTTCAAGATTTAAATGCTCCAGAATACAGAGATAGCTGAGATTAAAGACTCAAAAGCTAGAGGAGAATTAGAGAAATTCGTCTGTTCCGCAAGTCGCACTCCAGACGCGATTCCGAAATGTCACAAGTGACAACACGACGTTATGTCACAACTTTTCACGCGTACGCCCTCCGGAGTCTGACGCGGCCCGCCTCAGCTCAACAGTTCTCAGCTATGCCTAGTGGCAACTTACCTGTCGAGCTCATCCTATGCATTCTAGATCATGTATACTATAAGAACGATACTACCCTCAATATTACCCCCGGCTTCTTTCTGGACAGATCCCCCGACTATCAGACCTTGGCTACATGCTCCCTAATTGATTCAACATGGCGAGCACCTGCCCAAAGTCTTCTCTTCAATCACGTCGCAAGTCATTCCGCTCCTTATTTTGCTGGAAAGGCAAAGATGTGCTCTGTCTCTTCTGATGAACCAACCTCGAGGCGCTGGCAGACCTTATTTGGTTATGTCAGAATACTGGAAGTGCGGTTGAGCGAGGGATCTCATATTGCCGAGCCATCGAGTCCATCTCGGCTCTGCAAAATCAACGACTTTAGATGGCTTCTAACTTGCTGTACGCGGTTGTATGAACTCAAAATCCATGCTGTTGGAATATTCTCCCTGGCATCACTCGTTACCGGCGTCTAAGATGAAACTTCCTTTCCATTGCAACTTCGTGCACTTCATATTGCGGACTGCAGTGTTCAATCCCCAATAATATATGAACTGCTCTCCATCTTTCCATCTGTTCAATTCTTGACGGTTGGTGTCGAGATTGCTGCCAAACCACCTCCAAAGTTCCCTGGATTTCAATTGTACCAGCTAGTTTTGCATCGCAACCTTTTCACCGATATTTTCACCTGGCTCTTATCAAACTCGGAGGACACACTTCGTGTCGTCGAACTGCGCGATCTGCCGAGCATTGGTATCCGAGATGCTTTGCGAAAACATCAGCGCCAACTCCAGTCACTGCGATTGATGCGCTTCAACAAGCGCTCGGCAGAGATAGTGCGATCGTGCGATACCCTTCAGGAATTGGTACTTGTGGGTCTTTCCTCAGTAACTCCATTACGGGAGCTACCGCCTACACTGGAGTGTCTTACCCTTGTTCGCTGGGTCTCTGACAGCGCGACCCTATTCACTTTGGGACCCGTTATCCAATCTTTGCCAAAGTTGAAGCTCTTGAACTGTGACCAGAGCTTTCAACTGTCTGACCCAGGCTTTGGTGCTGTGGAGAGTATATGTAACTCAAAAGGTATCAAGTTACAGGTCGGTCGGCGGGAACCATGGCCGGTGAGTTACATGTCTCTTAAAGTTACTGAAAAAACAATCCAGGCATGTTCTGACTCTGTCACCTTTGTAGAATGACGAGCCAGTCAAGATATCTCGATTTCCTCGGGGCAGGTCTACAAGTCATTTTCGCCTCATGAATCAATTTGATTGACCAAGTTCCTCTCATAAATACCTTGTAAATACCCTTATGTCTACTTGTATCTTATATGTACAAGAATAGAGCCGTACATGTAGGACTTTCACATATTTAGTTTTTATGTAGTAAGATCAAATGTAAGTATATTTATGCAAGTAAAACCAGAGCCGAGCTTCAGCGCTTCAGCTTGGCCTCAAGCGCCCAGAGGCATCCGAGACTTGTTTGGCATTGGCGTGTCAAATACACCGGATTGTCCACGGTCTTTAGTGCTGTCCGCTCAAGACTAAAAGCACAGTGATGTTCAACATTCTGCGGCACTCACCAAAATGTCGGCCGCTACGTCTCACCCGGAATTTTGCTGAAGTTGTCTCTGTAAATACGTCGCAGAACGTTCCTGCGCCTCTCGCTGGCGCAGTCGACCAACCACCCTCAGGCGCTATTGCAGGTTCCAATGCTACCCAGACCCCGTCTTCGAATGCTTCACCTGAAATAATTCGGGCTGTCAGGCCAGGAAACCGTGTTCCTGTAAGACCTGATCATGGTCTCTATGCTTTCTTCCGTAAGAGAGAACAGGGAGTGGACGGTAAAACATATGAAGGAGAGGCGCAATATGAGACTATCGGCGGGAGTATAATTGCAGAAAGTACACCAAGCGGTATGTTTTGTTTAACTTTCACGGTATATACAACGGTACCTCTCATTAAGAACTGCAGGACGGTCGTGGAAAGCTTCGGAATTGCGTCTCAAAAGTTTCCGGGACTTGCACACTCTGTGGTATATTCTCTTAAGAGAGAGAAATTTACTTGCCACACAAAAAGAAGAGGTCAGGCGGCTTGGAGTTATGAAGCAATTACTCAATTTTAGCAATCGTGTCAGACAGGTCGGTAGCTCCTACTCCGTGTTGTATTCTCTGCCTAACTGTCCTCGCCTCTGATAGTGCCGAAAATCTATGGCTCGCATCAAATATGTGCTAAATGAACGACGTCTTGCATATGAAGGTGCCCTCCAACTCGCAGAAAAAGAGAAGCAGGATCATATAGACAAAATGGTTCTGGAATACCAGATCGCTGAGCACGAGAAGGAGCGAGCACTTCTTGAGAAAAGGTGGTTACATATGGAAAGGAGAAGAGCAGCAATGGCAGCGAGGAGGATGGAGCATCAGACCTTGGAGCAGCCGCAAAGTCTACACGAAGTCGAGACAGCATCCAGCGCCGCAACTAGAGCTGAAGGGTCTGCCGAAAAAGCTGTATTGAAGGAGGACGTAGAGGCTGATAGCGCTGCATCCGTTAACCATGAGACCGAAAAAGCCAACTCTGTGTCTCAACCTCTTGTGCACGATCGCCATTCTCAAACTCCGGAAACCGCATCGGAAGCGGCAACAGCTGGTTTGTTCGGAGATGCTGATAGTGGGACAAGAGGTAGGCGTAGACGGTAGTACGGATAGCTTATAGTACACATCTCATTAATGCAAACTAAAATTCTTGCATTTACGTCGCCATGAGAATATGCTATGAGGTGTGAGGTGACATCCGAGGTGATGTACGTCGGTGTGGGTGAGATTTGGCCCAGAATTTCATTTCCTCTGAAACCCAGCAATCCTTCACAGAGGAATCTTCATACATCTCCAGCTGTCTTCTCCCTTTTCTCATGAGATGTTCAATAGCACTAACATCCCTTGGTGACACACTCGACGCGTTTTTCCGAAATGTGTATCTTGTATAGATCGAGAATTTCTCTCGGACGGACGACGGTTTAGTGTTGACCATGCGAAGTGCTCTGCGATAAATCTAACTTCAATATCAAGAAGGAAATTCAGTAAGATTCGAACCGTCTATAAAGAGTTAAAACTTCTTTCTGCAGTCCGGACTTCCGCAGAGATGACATCGAAAGTAAAGCCAAGTTGTGTCACTTGCACGTGCATCTGTTCAATGGCTTCAGTTTAAGTTACCAGTAACCAAGTCAATTGTAGCAGGTGTCGTATACAAGGTTGCAATAACGCATTGTGCAGGGGCTACAGCTGCCTTTTATGATTAGCCTCAGTGCGTTCAGGATACAGGGACAGCGAGGAGAAAGCTCGAAGTTGATATATATGTGTGTATACATGTATGTAAGTAAAGGGGGTTTGTAATTCTGAGTCTACTTAGTGAGCAAAATCTCGTTTCTTCAGGGGCAAGGCCATATTTGAGAATCGCTCGGAGCTACATGACCTGCGGCCTTAGAGCAAGAAAGACTCTTGACATCCATTTGATCTAACCCAAAGTGCTCACTGCTCTGAAACTGACCCAGCACTCGTCCTAACTTCTCCGGAAGAGGGTGTTTGTATAAACCCTAAGTTGTCCCTCAACATCGTTGGCCGACCATAGACCATGCGGATTTTGCATGCTTGCTTCAGCACTAGCCTGGCAAATAATGTTGCCTGAAGTCCTGCGCGCTATATAAACCTATAACGATCGATATGTGCTCAGATAATGCTACCATAAGCCAAATAGCATTGCAAACTCCCGAAGATCGTGTAAGATCGTTGAAGCAAGTATATATCAATGGGTACACTCACTATGAGCTTGGAGCAAGGCAGCCCAGAGCAGGATTAAGAAAGCTCTGTATAGAATCAAGCGAGACGTCAAACTTCATGTGACCAAACTCAGAGTGAGAACCAACCTATGAAATTTCCTCAAGAAATCCTTGAACAATGAGATGCTCAATATCCGCACGCCGGACCATGAACCTGTGCCCTTTTTGAAAGTCGATAGTACCCAGCTCGGTCTGGATCACTCCGCAATCCTTGACGACATGTACGAGAACATGCAGGTCCTTGGGGGGATTCGTGATACTGGCAGTTATATCCAACTCGTTCGAGAACTCTGAGCGAAGTTCCATGACTGAGCTATTGTACTGCCGAAGGTAATCAACCTCATGCGGAGAAAGCTTGCTCCTGATGTCTTGATTGGAAAGGATATGAGGAAGAGCACCACCAATAGCCCAGTACAAATCTCTGAGCCGATCTATACGATGAGAGTGATAAGCCAAAAGACAACGTTTGTTCCGAGAGATCGCAGTCTGAATAATCAGGAGGGCAGGAGGAGGGCCACCACTTTCTTCGACTGCTGCTTCGAGCGATTCGGCGGCGCGTTCGAGATCACGCTGCTCCCGAATGAGAGAACGAACAAGAAGGTCATTATATTTGAGTAGGGTGTCTGTCTGAGTTGACCGACGCGACTCCATAACTAGCTGAGTGGCGAGGTCGCCGAATTGACGCGTATCGCTCATCGTAGTACGCGATGAAGAGGTAAATGTCACATATTGTCACATTTGTGACAATTATTTTCAGCCCTTCCTCTGTTCCTCGACGTACTCAACTAGTTACATAGTTGAAATTTCTGAATGCTTTTAGCTCGGCGACCTCAATGGATTAATGTTTCCCGAATAATTTCTAAGCGAAACCGTTATTCGACAACAGGTGGAGCTTCCGAACCTTTTCAGTATTGCAGGGATTTCGTTCGAAAACACGACTATGAATCGTATCTAGTCTCACAGTTCTTTCCAAAAGAGCTTCAAGGTGGGTACTTTGCACTCAAAGCGTTCTCCGTGCGTCAATAATACCTCTTTTTCTAGAGTGTGTGCTAAATCTGAATGCTCGTAGACGGAACTGGCCATGATTCAAGATAGCGTTTCAAACCCTACCATTGGCATGATGAGAATGCAGTTCTGGAGGGACGCTGTGAAGAGCATTTCTATTGTTCGTCCTTGTGTATTCAGAGGCTTTAGTTTCATTGATCATTTTCATTTACAGGGTAACCCACCACACCATCCAATTGCGTTGGCACTGTACGATACATCGCTTAGAGCCAATTTACCAGCTTACCATTTCAAACGAATTATCGATGCCCGCGTGAGTTGCTCTTCAGATCACATTGTGTGCTGCGTGACTGAAAGATCCGAACGTGAAGGATGCTGAACTCCAAATGCCGGTCCACCTTACCGTCGACTCCCTGACAGCTCATGCTGAGTCGACCTCTTCTACCTTGCTATATCTATTGCTGTCCTTACTTTCCCTTCCGTCATCCACGCTGTCACATACAGCATCACATCTTGGGGTAGCTCAAACTTTCACTACCCTCCTTCGTGCGGTTCCGTTTCATGCCAAAAATGGACGCATGGTAATTCCTGCTGAGATTACCGCAAGGCATAAGGTGGTCCAAGAGGAAGTGTTTCGCCAGGGTCCGAACGCTCAAGGTATAGACGATGCAGTGTTCGAATTTGCGACGCTGGCCAACAATCACTTGATTACCGCTCGAAAAATGTTTGAAAAGGGGGGATCCGAAGGCGAAGTGCCACCAGAGGCTATGCCTGTGTTCCTGGCAGGAGTGAGTATCAGAGTGATTCTCGATCTTGTCGGGTGATACTGATACATCAGTTACCTTTCCTTTTCATTGGCTTTAGGTTCCAGTGTCAAGTATTCTCAAACAATTGGAGGAGCTTAACTTTGATGCGTTCAACCCACGCCTACAGATGAAAGACTGGAAACTACCATGGAGGATCTGGAAGGGTTACTATCAACGGATGTTTTGAGCTTGTAGATGTATCAGAATTAAACTTTTTTTTTTTTTTTTTGCATGGGGCAACGCATCTCCCGCGATTGAAATATAGTCACGACTCGCGAAGCAACAAGCGAGCCTGATTTAGTAGTGCCTGATACGGCAGCATAACTCCGATCGCATTACGCCTTTCCTCTTGACCACCAACTGCTTTGTCTTTTCTCTCCTCTCCTCGTCGTGGACGACGGCGAGTCGCTATCTTTCGTTTATAACCACTCTTGATACTCAGTCGTCAAGGCGTTATGGACCGTCTTTGTGGTATGTGCTTCCACTACTTCACAAGGTCCCTGTTATATGACGCATATTCTACATTATCTCCTGTGGCAGACGAAATTCTTCAGCTGATATTATATGAGCTGCACGATCCAAGTTCTTTCATTCTTCTTTCAAAACGCTTCTACCATTTCTCGCAAGATTCCTACACTCGTGCTCGCTATTTCCTGACACGCTATGGCCCTGCACAAGCCGTATACGAGGCCCTTGGGCGCGGTAAGATCGTGAATGAAAGAGTACTTGATGTATGTGATCTATTAATGCTCGTTGCCATGAAGCTTGCTCACTTTTCATATGCTTCTCACCCATCATACTCTCCCTATAATACATCATTGCCATCGGCAGATTTTGATGTCCAGCGGCGCACATCTCTCCAGATATCTCATACAAGTCGCCATGCATCATTACTTCTTCACTCAGTCTCACTTCATCAAAACAAAATGGGTCCGTAGTGTTCCTCTTCCAGTATTTGCATATTTCCTGCAGCTTGCATCACAACGTTACGGCGAGATACCGCGTGAAAAGGTGTGTAGATACTCTGTGGGATTTCGCCGCGAGTTTGATTCACGGTGCCACTTGTAGGGACTTGATGACGGATCCATCTTCTCTTCATTCCTCAAGGAGAGTCGGTACCCTGCAAGCCTTAGGCAAACCAGCTGGGAAACAATTCGTGAAATCCTAGAGAAATATAATGTGCGTCGACGTCCCATTACTATTGGCGGAATAATAACACCTTGTTCTAGTTTATCCCCTTCTCTACCAAGGTATCATCATTCCAGCAATAGCCAAGTTCTAATTCTTACTTGATGACTACCCGATAGGATCCCTTAATGGCACAGTTTCCGCTGGTGCTGGCTATTGAGCCACGACTACT
>RCHF01005106.1:0-10056 GCA_003987895.1 Neonothopanus nambi | reverse complement strand
AAAGGGACCGCTAGCACAGATCCGACAAAGCCGCCAAGAAAAGCGAGAGACAACATCATGAAGAGACTCGTAGAAGGGATATAGAGGCAAACCAGAACTTCTACTCACAACTCTTAAATAAATATGAGACATTGAGGATCTGCTTCAGGTCAAAGTAACGCATGGTGATAGAAAGATACTCGCAAAATCAAGACCATTTTTAGAAATTATTTCAACACAACTGCCATGTTCTCCAGATAGAACGTGCGCACCATATGTGTGTATCGCGACGGATCCAATTTGAGGACTCGGAGCCAGGCGCTGCTGTAATGGAAGCATGCGTTCGGGGTGAGAAACATTGGATATCAAGTCGTTGACTCGAGACACATCAAGCCTCAGCAAGGCCTTACTTGCCTTAGTTGAGCCTGAAGTAGCTGGCGCTTGTCAAACTATAGAACCCAGCATATGGCAGCGATCTATATTTTCGGCCTATTAGTTTGCTATTAGCAACAAAAACAGCGATCTGTGTGAGTCTGTGTGCCATTGGCCGACGCGAATAGTACATATATCATCGAAACGTGATAAGCATGATGGTTTCATCACACGTGAAGATGCTTGCATATGGTCAGCTTCTGAGGGTTGGCCTCCAAGGAACTGAAACTCGAGGACTCCCAGAAGCCTGATACGTACCTATCGATTATACAAAATCGAGAGTGATATACTTTAAAGGAATACAAGAAATTTTGATGTCTGAAGTGTACCCTGGTGGAGGCAGAAAAGTCCTAAGCCGCCAGATCCCCAATTACTACTACTGTGCCGTCCAATCAGTGTTCCAGTGCTGCCCATCCCACTGAGCGCTACCGGACGAGTATCCGCGCATGGTTTCATCAGAGTGAGTGGGAAAGTTGTGCTGAGACTGGATACCATAGTCACCACTCAAGCCAAATTGTGTTGCGAACAGAGGATTAATATGCGGCTGTATGAAAGACTGCTGGTACGACATCGCGCCTTGGTATGCGGCGAGCTCATGAGGTTGTAATGGCCATTGTCCTATTGGCGACTCAGTGAAGAATCGTTGCGTTCCCAAACTCGATGCTGTAGAGCTATATGGAACGTCGGAGCCTTGATGCATATGACTTGCTTGCCGCGAACCTTGCGGATTCTGACCACCTCTACCACCCCGCCGATTGCCACTTCGCCCGCGCCCACGACCTCTGTCGCTACCCTCTCCATGTCTGTGTGAGTCTTTCCCACCGTCATTGCCCCGACTTCCATTCACATTCGACACAGAGCGACGCGAAGGGACATTGGATGAAGCGGTACCACTGGTAGAAGCGCTGTTAAACTCATCCGAGTATGGATCATCGTACGGTATAGGCGCAGGACGCGACGTTATAACATAATCCGCATCGTAAGGCCCAATCTCGTCGTAAGCATTTCTGCCCATTATGAAGTCAACACCTAGGTCCTGGTCCCGCATTTGAGCCGGCGTGGGTGTTCCATGCCTCGAAGAAGCGACGGAGGACGATCGAGCTGTTCGTCTGTAGTATGCAGGGTGAATATCAATCACTCGGCGAAGGCAGAAGACATACTTCTTCTTCATAATACGCTTATGCTCCGCCTCAGCTTCGTCGTCAGAGAAGTCTAATTCGTGTTCGGCTGGCTCCTCGTCATTCATATTACTTGCATCGCTGCCCTTTGAGGCTTGCAATTGACGCAGGAAAACGAAATTGCTGCGTTGGGGAACGTGGAAGACTGATCGAGATATGCGAACCTTCTCCGGATCGAGAGGATAAGATGTATTAAATTTAACCTGGTACATGGGTTGAGTCGTCGGACCGAAAGTCTCGTAGATCTGGAGAGCTTTGTTAAAGAAGCAGTAAATTTCGAAAGAAAAGCGTACTGACATATCCCAGAATCTTTCTATCGTCAAAAACAAGCAATGTTTCAGAGTCTAAGGCTCTATCAGAGCCTCCTTTTCCAACTTCCGTTTGTGAACCTTTAACAATGACCATCTTGTCAATGATACTCATGATCTCGCCTACTTTTTCCAATCTTTCGTCAGGTCCGACTTCTTCACAATCAGGGATCGTGATAGTGCCTTCAATCTCGTTTTTTGTGTGGTAATAAGACTGTGTCGAGGCGGGAGGACCGGAGTCTTCTTCGTCCATCTCATCTACTTCAATCTTTAAGGCATGCGGCTTTTCTTCCTCTTCAGACTCATCATCTTCAGAGTCTGACTCTGAACTAGAAAACGAGGATGAACTTTCATGGCCTATCTTGAGACCGAGTCAAACCGAGCAAAATGAAGCACGTACGAAGAGTCCGGAGAGTCCCCTTCAGTTTTCACTACCAACTCCGCCTCAATCTCATCCTCACTATCTGGCTCACTCGCCGAACTGCTAATAGATGTATCATCCGAAGCTTCAACGACGGGCTCCGCGAGTTTATTTTGCTGTTGCGACGTGTCATCAGTTAGGCCGAGAATGTTGTGAATGAGAAGAAGGTCCTGAGGTATCTCAAGAGGTGCCTTGAAACCGTCCATCGACATCGTTCATTCAGGATCGACGAGAGCGACATTTTCTGGCTCAAACTAAAAAAAATCTCGGCAGGCCTGCGTGACAGTCTCGGTTTGTCACAAGCTGGTGACAAAATTTCCGCAGGTCTAAATTTAATCCTCTGTAGCTGCCTCAGAGCTGCCATCTCGTCTACGTCCAATGCTCAAATTCACTCGTCCATGCAGTTGTCTGTCCCTCCATAGATGGTACTCGACCAAAATAAAGGTGCAACTTGTATCTGACCTGCGCAAACTCACCAATGCCCCCATAATGAAAGCCCGTCAGGCTCTGGACGAAGCCGGAGGGGACTTTGACGCCGCCTTGCAATGGCTAGAAAAGGACCTGCAGGCTTCCGGCGCCGCTAAAGCAGAAAAGATTAAAGACAGGATTGCATCTGAGGGTCTTGTCAGTATCTCTTTGCTCAACGGAGGCCTCGCGTCCCGGGTAGGCGGTGATCTTGGACCCGTCAAAGCCGCTATCATTGAACTCAATTGCGAATCGGATTTCGTGTCTCGGACGGAGGAATTCTCGCGTCTTGCTGCAGATATTGCACAGACCGTGACCCAGACTTCTTTCAGTGGAACAACAGAGTCTCCCTTCGTGTCCTTAGATGTGGCCGCGTTACTCGAATCTCCGCTAAGGTCTGGGACGGTTCGCTCTTCCATAACTGATTTGATTGCCCGCATTGGCGAAAATATAACACTCCGGCGAGCGGCTCTCCTCGCACCGCCCCAAATCTCTTCACCTATCCTCCGTGCTGCTTCCTACACACACAGATCCACGCCAGAGTTCCCCAGACAAGGCCGTGTTGGCGCACTTGCACTACTATCTATGCGCTCCTCTCGATTTCCAGACCTCTTTAAGGACCCAGCCTTTGTCACAGACCTAGATAAACTTGAGCGCGCTCTCTGTCGACAAACAGCAGGATTTGTGACGCGCGCGGTTAGGCAAAAGGCAAATCAGGCGGATGAACCTGAGACAGTGCTTTATGAGCAGCAATTCATGATGTTAGGTGGGGAGAAGGCAGGTTTACCCGTTAGACAGGTTCTGGACGACTGGCAGAAGCAGTGGGAGGTTGATGAATTCGAGGTAGCTGACTTTGCTCGATGGGAAGTGGGCGAGTCGCATGCCGCACCAGAGAAGTAGGAACAACTCTAGGGTGCCGAGTTTAAGATTTTATGTTTTTGGTGTTTTACACACAAACTTGACACACAGTCACACTCACCACTCATACTCTCACAAAAGTACAAGTCGGACTATATATCTCTACTTATTTCGGCACTGGAGCTTGAATAGTTAGCTGTCACCAGTAATTACAAGCACTATTATTTGTCCAGACGCTTGATATGGGGAAGCCAGTATCTATGGGCAATTGTAAACTTGCGGTGGTCATCCTTGATACATAGCGTGCTAAGCAAATATGTGAATTAGAAATGAAGGTGGGCCAAGCTGCACGACTTACACGTCTAACAAAGTGCAGCACGCCAGTAAGTATAGCAGTAGGTAGCATGTAGAAAACGAAGTACTCACATTGAATACCGATGAACATGTAATAAGTTCCTAGTCCCTGAGTAGAGCAATCAAACGGCAAGGACAACTAATATGGGTCAAAAATACATACAGTAAGAAAATGCCACCAAGAGTGTCCTGCAACATTCGTTAGGATAGTCTAGGAATATGTAGGAGAAAAAAAAAACAAACCTTCTAAGAAAAAGGCAACAGGCCAGCCGATGACCTTCTTCCAACTCGTCAAGAAGTCGCAGAAGATATTATCCAAGTTCCAGATCAGAAACCCAAGAGCAAAAGTCATGGCACCGCGCGAAAAGACCGCACCGATGGTTGTCCTTTTGTCGTCTGGTATTCGGTCTCGAACAGGTGACCATTTGAGGAGGTATGTTACCCGAACGGCGCAAGAGATGATTAGCATAGCAAAAACGACCTGATGGTACACTGGATTACGATAATTGTAGCTGATAATGATGCCAAAAAGTCATGAGCACGATGACGTAGGCCTAGGTTGGGTAAGAGCAGCGTACTAGCTCCAGGTGAAGAGGATGTCGAACAGGGCAAGGCCAGCGACTTGAAACTTGGTGCGGAAGGAAACAAGGTCAAATCCAAGCTGATAATCGTACAAGAGCCATAGGCTCATTGACGCAACATAGATCATTGGAAGTTCATCAGCGAGCTGGGCTTCGTAGAGCAAAGAAGCATGGAAAGCTAGACTTCCTAAACCAACCAAGGCAAAGCCCTAAGCAGACAATGAGAGCGTGTAGGCGAGAGTGTGTGTGCCGTAACATACAATACAACCGACGGTAAACCTCCCAGGGAGCGACTCGCGCATAACACATCGGGCACCATGAATAGCAAATAACAAGGTGAACAAATTAGAAAACGTATTGGCCATTTCCGCGATGTAATGCGAGAACTGATAATTTGCCTGGGGAACGTCCTGAGATTTCCATTGCAAGAGACGAAAACATTATTATACCTCGCACCAATCGAGGGAGGCGGTCACGGGGCCGAAGAAACCTTCCCTTGAGAGATCGTTGGTGGTAGCGATGAGGGGCATTTGAATGAAAACTCTAGATGGAAGCAAAGGAAGAAAAAGAGGCTCGGACTGTCTAGAAAAATGAAACACTAAGCAAAGCTTACGCCGCTCCGAGTCGAGGCGGGGGACGTCGGAAGAGTCATCAGACGTCTGACGCGGAGATAAGATTCGCGTGTGGTCACGTGATCAGAGTATAATCTGTCATGGGCTGATGAGTCAGCATCTTCCGTGCTTTCCAAGTCTTTCATGCACAAGTCAGTTATTCGCTCAGGTCGTGGTCTTGCCAAAAATGCAGCGAGGTCTTTGCACTCCAACCCACATCAACAAACTCAGGTTCAGATAACCACCCTCCCAAATAAAATTCGTGTCGCTACAGACTCTACTCCAGGTCATTTTTCTTCGGTTGGCCTTTATGTCGACGCTGGAGCGCGCCATGAGACTCCAGAAAATCTCGGAGTCAGTCATTTCTTGGACAGGATGGCTTTCAAGGTATTCTAGGCGTTTCTTTGCTCCCGCTCCCTTCTCAAAAATTTGTAGAGCACTACGAATCGGTCAGGCGAAGAAATGTCCTCTGCCATTCAGTCAATGGGCGGTCAAATAATGGCCTCCTCTTCAAGAGAAACCATCATGTATCATTCATCTCAGTTCCAAAAGGCTACCCCCAAAGCGTTGGAGTTAATATCAGACACAATTCTCAACCCATCCTTTCTTCCCGAAGAGATCGAAGCCCAGCGAGATGCCGCTTTCTACGAAAGCCGAGAATTGAAAGCGAAACCAGAGATGATACTTCCAGAAGTCCTGCATAGTGTTGCTTATGGGAATAAAGGTTTGGGCAACTCATTATTATGTCCTGAAGACCGAATAGACATCATGGACAGCCATATACTCCGACGATCCATGACAGAGTGGTATAAACCAGAAAATATGGTCGTAGCGGCTGCTGGTGTACCGCACGAACAGTTGGTCGAGATGGTAGACAAGTACTTCTCATCTCTGAAAGCTTCTCCGCCCGCTCCCATTGTCTCTTCCTCTATACCCGCCACGCAACGGTCCTTACCTAACCCCCAAGTTCCCACCAACCTCCTGGCTTCCGCTTCTTCTCAGGCAATGAAGAAATCGCTTTCGCGTGCAGCTTCGTATCTCTTCCCCAACACACCCTCGGATTCTCCGTTAGATTTTAAGCTGTCGCCCACGTCGTCGTATACTGGTGGTTATAACTTCATACACGATCCCAAGGGCGAGTTTGACCATCTTTACATCGGTTTTGAGGGTGTTGGTATTCATGACGACGATATTTACACCTTGGCCACCATGCAAGTTCTTCTCGGTGGAGGCGGAAGTTTCTCCGCAGGTTGGTAGTATATTTCTTTTTAGGTCCTCATCTCTAATCACTTTTTCAGGCGGTCCAGGTAAAGGGATGTACTCACGACTCTACACGCACATTCTCAATCATTTCGCACAAATTGACCACTGTGCTTCCTTCCATCATATCTACACCGACTCCTCTCTCTTCGGCCTCTTTGCCTCGTTCGTCCCCGCTGCTTCAGGATTACGTGGCGGTAACACACCATCCCAGATTTTACCCCATCTCGTACACCAGCTTAGTCTTCTGATGTACAAGACCGTGCCGGAGCAGGAACTAACACGAGCTAAGAATCAACTCTCATCGAGTTTGATGATGGCCATGGAAAGCCGATCCATTCAAGTTGAGGATTTGGGTAGACAGGTATGCCTCTGTCTTCATTGCCACGAGAAAGTTCATTCTGACAAAATGCGCGTTTCACGTAGGTCCTCGTACACAACCGTCCTGTTCCTGTTACAGAGATGACGGACAAAATCGCACTAGTCACCGCTGCGGACATTGCTCGCGTAGCGATTCGACTCTTTGGTCCAAACTCGGGCAATAAACCTACAGTTGTATGCCAAGGACACGAGGATGTCGGTAACTGGCAAGGGACGTTTGCCAAATATGGCGTAGTGTCGGGCTAGCCGCTCAAGATGCCTCACTCTCTGGTAGGGCCCAATGTACATTTAGTCACACCGAATAATCATTACCTTCACGGCTCTGCCTCTTGAGTTGTCATGTAAGCACGCTGAGATCAATAGAATTTGTAGGTCACCAGAAGGTTACAAGGACTAACTATCTTATGAGTGTTGTATCATGCATCACTGCTAGATATCCACATCCTCGCCGTCCAGCCATTGTTTTGCCTGCTTCAGCAGCTCGTCGTGCTCCTTTCCTCTGGCGCCAGGCATGTCCCTCTTCACTTTCACGCCCATGGTCATTTCCTGGCAGTACGCCAGATACTTGTACCCCACAGGAAACTGATTCAACAGCATGTCATCGATCTCGGGGATGTGACGAGGGTCGACCGGAATGAGCTTATCTTTCTCATAAAAGTGGCGCACGAATCGCGCCGCCCATTTGCCCTCGAAATCTTTCTCGAAGAACATGCAGAACCGACAGTCAGATTCGGCGTCGACAAGTACGCTGAGTTCAAGTAGTATGATCGAATCGGATCGCTGAGTTAGTGAAGCGGAACCCACTTATTAGGGGGAAGCTCAAATCTCTGGGAGATGGTGGATTTCATCTTGACTACCGCTCTGTTTTTCGCTAAATCGACGGTGCTGCCATGAACACGGTGCATGATCTGCGCTCCTTTGTCCATGCCGTCCTGAGAAGCTTTGATGAAATCTTCTATCGCTATCCGACCACTCCAGGTCGTATAAACGAATGCTTCAGCGTGGAACAGAGATCGGAAATTCTCCCATTCGCGCGCATCACTTCAAGTACGTTGGAAGTGAAAAGCTAAGATACCATGCGGACTATGTGGGAGTCACTAGACATACCGGTACATAGGCCAGCCCTCTGCAAGCTCCCGGAGCTTGAAGCGCTCTAAGGCTAGGTCACTGGGGCCGTTGTTTCGAATTGCATGATCGGGGCGAGTGCCAACGGGGAGGGAATGGAGGTCGGGCATTGTTGGAAGTTCACTTGGAAATGCACTAACATGAGAAAGTAAGCCTGAGGCGCATATGTCACGGGTTAAGACAAGCTCGTGGGTGGTCGTGGGTGGTCGTGAGGCAGCTCTATCTGTTTCACTGCTGTCAGTCGGCGTCTAGCCTGTACTATAGTACTTGACAACTCGTACATTTGAAAAGTACATAGACAAAGCAGATATCCGTACAACATGAATGTCCTAGTTCTAGCAACCTTATCCTCAGAAACCCATGAAAAGTATACTTAGCGGTCAAAAATTATAAGCATAGTAATATTCGTCAAATTAGTCCAAGCTCTTCAATTTCTGCCACCTTGACATTCTCGAGCTCACCAAGAAGATTTCTGATCCTGGTTCGTGACCCATCCAAGCCTTTTTCTGGCTGGGAGTCAAATTTGTGACCTGTAGAGGATGAGACGAGGTATCAAAGTGAAGCCGAGAGACCTATGAGCGTAAGACTTACAAGACACCTCCAACCTACTTCAAAATGACCTCGAGGCTTACTCTCAGAAAGCTGGAGATCGAGAACATCCCAAATGGTCAATTGTGCCGTCCGGTTTGCGGGGTATTTATTTGTACGTGCATCTTGTACGATGATGACTCTGAAAGAGCGGATATTTCGAGGAGGGCACATATCCTGGATGAAGTTAATTCAGTCAATTGGCATATAAGGCGAGCGCCACAGTTCTCACATTCAGTTCCTTCTCCATCTGTTCCCTCACCTTCTCTTGATCTTTCTCCAGTCGTTCCCGAATATACCTAGCAAGCCACGCGGCTTCGCTACCTTTCGTACGTGAGATGGCTTTTCCCGCGTCATCGGGCTCCTCGAGCTCATCATACAAACTGTCAATGGTGTCCGGTGGCTCGTCACCTATGTCGCCCGCCGACCGAGCAGCTTTCTGCTCTAAACGCTCGACGTAAGACAAGTATCGAGCAACTTTCTTCTCGTGCTCTTCCCGCAATTTGATTTCGCCTTCTTCGCGCTGTTTCTATGAAAAGCAAATACAAATACGTGAAATGTTCTCGAAGAACAAGGGTATAAGTCAGTCCTCACCGACCACTTTCGCTTGCATATAGCTTCATCCGCCTCCGATCTAGGACCCTCCTGAATCTTCCTGCCATTCTCATCGACGCGAATCTCCAAGAACGCCACCGGATGCACCCTAAGCACCACAAGGTCCATTACCGTCGCAGTGCCTCCGTCTGGTGTCAGACTATGCATCGTCGATATAAATGAACCGCGTTGAAACCCTAACTTGGCATGCCACGGCGCAAGATGACAGGAATTCCCGTTGAGAACGAGCTTGTTGGAATTGTAGGCATCGAGGGGCTCTTGAGGTTCTTTGCGTTCGGCGGAAAGCTGATATACGACACTGCCGTTTAGTCCATGCACCAAGGATGATATTTAGAGCACTAACCCGAGCTCCTATGACAGCAATTTTTTTTCCAACTTTCAGCAGCCCTCGCTTCACTGCCCTCGCTATAGGTAGATCTATCTGCGCTTTCAACCGGTACCAACCGTCTGTTACTTCTAGTTCTGGTAGAGCTTCAATTTGTCGACCGTCAGCAGATTGAGAGACTTCAGGATAGATAATATTTGAGATGCAAAGCACCATAGGTGCGGAAGGAGGGTGATCTCGTGTTGTTATCAAGCGAAACGGTGGACGAATACCAAGGTTGATTTCGCGTTCATAGCTGGCCTACTGTGAGCCCATGGAATCTCAAAGAAGAACACTTGCTTACCGATACATTAGCTGCCGCCAAACCTCATGCCAGCACCATCTTGGCCCTTGCTTTTCTTCGCCCTCCTGCTTTGCTTCGTCGGCTTTCTTCTCTTCAATCATCCAATCTTCCATTTCGTCTTCCGGCACGGCATTTTCTGTCTTCGGATCCATTGCCACCATACCAGCCAGCTTCCATAAAATTAAGGACCATGCATTGTTCACCCAAGGTTTTGTGACCTTGGGGCACCCTT
>RCHF01005100.1:0-11752 GCA_003987895.1 Neonothopanus nambi | reverse complement strand
CAAGAAGCCGGTTCATTGAGTGGATGATATGGGACGACGCTGCGGCACATCCGAAATGCTTCTCGATATAAACATCCAACACAGGTCGGAAGTTGCTGAATCGGCGATCTTGAATGATACCCAGCACTGTCACAAGTGCATTGAAAACCAAATTATCCATTTCACCCGACTGGTTCTGGTTTGACACTAGGATACCAAAGAGGGAGTCGAAAATGTCGCGAAGGAACTTGACAATCTCTACTTCACCAACGAACGTGAACTTGGTAAGAACTGTGATGAGGATATCTTTTTCTACTTTCTCCCAATTCAGCAAGCTGAGTAAAACAGGGTTCTGGGTGTACTTGGTGGAACAAAGCGATGATCGGATGACCAACGAGTCTCTTGTCGGAGGGGACAAACGCTGCATGTCCTGATGAATGACAAGGTTTTCGTACCTCTGGCCAGTAGCCAGACGTGGGGGTAAGGTAAGATATTGATCGGGAGTGAGTTGAGAAAGTTTATCCGCACGATACATGATCAGATGATGGCCGCCGTCTTCCACAAAAGTTCTCTGTTCTGGGTAGAGAGGGAGAAAGGCAAAAGCGTAGGGTCGGTCCGAGTTATCGGATGATCCACGGTTTCCACTCCGCTCCCTGCCAGAACGGTTGCGAAACGTGAAGAAAAGGTGCCAAGAGGGAACACCTTCTAGAGGTAGCTGAACCTTGATGAGCTCGCCAAAGGTCGGTTCATTGCAGCGCTGGAAGACCATTGAGTGGAATTGATTCATCGGTGGTTCACCGCTGCCCGGGGAGATAACGCCTTCGATAGTCCGGCCTTCTTCATCCCTGACTTCGACGGTGACTTGCATGTTTAAGGATGTTGGCCCCATTTGGCCTCGAGTGAAATTGCTGACACTGAGACGGCTGGAGTTGTTAGGAATGCTGGCAAAACTACCAGACCATAACTTGATATATAGCTCATTTCGAACATCACCAGGAAATACGACATCTGGAAAGCCGAGGCGGAGGGTATGCGGAGTATCTTGGAGAATCGAAGTATTCTCCTTGACTATGGTCTGAGCGTCTCCTCGAAAGACTTTCATGTTCACCACCAGCATCTCTGCTCTAGATTGCAATGCGTCAGCTTGAATTGGACTCAGCCGCTTCGATCTTTGACTCGATTAAACTTACCTTGGGGATTTCTCGAACTCCCTGGCATTGTTATCGATGATGCTCTGATGTAACATCGAGAACGATACCTCGTTTGTGGGAACATAGATCGGCATTGTATACTCTTTCGTGGCTGACACATCAGACCCACTTGCAGCCATCTTGGCCAAGTGCGTGAGTTCGAGGACGGCGCAACCGAAAGGCCTGCGAAATTGATTATCACCTGGCTGCCCAGAACGAGGACTGCTCGGTGAAATAGGCCCGTAGGTTTCAGCCTCAAATCGCACAGAGGCCTCGGAACCCCTCCGCCCACTGTCAGCGGGGACACCTGAGCTCAAACTGCTACCTATTTTGAGCGCACCATTCCTGATTATCCGGCAGACAAGGTACACAGGCTCCTGAATATCAGACAGAGCCAAATCTGTGAACAGTGTGCGAATACGATTAGATGGATCTCGAGCGAGGACACCATTATGATTTAAAATGACACAGAAATCTTCTGTTGCAAACTGTGCCTCTTGCTTCTTGTACAGTGAGAAGAAAAGTTCAGCTGTTTCTCCTGGAGAACAAGGAGAAGCAACAAAAGCTCTGAGATCAAGGAAGACATGAAAGAACTTTGCAGTAGGTGGCTTCTGGGAAGGAGGGAAACCAAGGTAACCTAACGATCTGGAGCGGCTTCTATGATGGTGGGCGTCAGGGAAGGCGGAGTGAGCTGGAGTTGGAAGAGGACCCGACACTACTTGGTCAGAGCTTGGTCCTAAAGGGTATGAACGCGGCGGATTTTCGTCAAGGGAGACATCTAGATATGCTAGAGACATTTGCATGGCGTACATGCGAATTGCGCTGACCCAACTTCGGTCGTCAATCTCTCCCTCTACATCAACCGTCACAAGGCCACCCCACGAAGGATGCCGGACAATGATGTCGAGGCCCTGTACCAAATTCCCACTAACCAATCTTATCACACAATCTCGTCGCATGTTCACAGTTTCTTCAGCACTAAGGGTTTGTGCCAGGAGCTGCCGTCTGCCCAAGTGCAAAGCTTCTATGTGTTCCCGGACTACGTGAAATAGTTTATAGTCCCGCCTGGCAAGATACTGGAACATCAAGATGTGCCATTCTCGTAGCGCGGACGCAATTTCATCTATGATTGGCTGGACTGCTCCTGAGGCTGTATCGTCTCCTGACTTTAGGGATGGACGTGGGGGAAGAGGTTTCATTATTTGCGATTCAACGGGCGAGGAAGAACGTAGACTTCGGGAATAGACTGGTAAGCCTGCATGGGATAGGCTCGCCTGGTCGAGGCGAGGTAGTCTGACGCCAGTCATAGAAGAAGCGGTATCAAAATCCTCGTCTTCCTCCCTGAGGACGCTCATTCCTGCATTGAGGTTGTCTCTATTCCTACTCCATTGAGAAATTGTTTCGGCAGCACTCGGTGTTGCATTACTGTGACCATTCACGGGCCCATTGAGGGAGCTTGCAAGGGTTCGGAGGCGGCCTTCTGCATCGGAAAGCTCGTCACGAATATGTATATGAGAAGCAGGAAATATTCCAATGAAGACTTGTTGTGGCTCCTCGATTTTAGGTGCAGAGGCAGACGAGTCACCAGACAGCGCCCAAGTGACAAGTGGCCGACGAGTCGTACAGACGACGTATCTGCTCGTATTAGAGCGTCAGTAATGCGATTAAGTGCTGCAAAGAAATGATAGGCACAGACCCTCGATACCAGATGCCCTCTACCTCCTTTCCTCTTGGTGTGTACTTTTCAAACGCATAAATTTCATCTCCAACTTCCAGCGAGACCACGTCTCTATAAGCTGGATCATCCCCTGAGGCGTCAGTAATACCGCTTATATGGTGAGTGCGAGTAGAATAACGAGTGTCGCGTTTCGAAGGAGTCAGAGGATGAACTGCGTAACCATAGACAATTAACGATAACGGTTCCCACATTAGTGGAAGAAAGGCTTCGCAAGGGACTGTCGGTGAAGCCGGGAGCTACTGGCAGAGAGCCAGGATGGCAAAGCGGGGATATGTAGAGGAATGTCGACGAAAAAGACTTGTGATAGTATAATTTTTGATGGCCCCGATATTTTCTGAGTCTGACAATATATAATTGTAAAGTCAAACAAACCAGTCCTTTCTTTCTCTTCACCCTCTTCAACGGCAGTGACAACGACGACGACTGCTATGGCTACTCTATCAGATTATGTCGATCGTTTCTCTCGTACTACGCGTTCTATCAAGTCTACAGCAATCTCTTGTAGAACTTCACGTCCTGGTCCTTTCACGCGTGCAATTCTGACTGCAGAACTCGGCGATCTCATTCGTGACATTGACTCCGCTGAACTCGGTTTATTCAACATCTCAGTTCCTTCTAGTTCAAATACACATGACAGAGAGATAGCAAATACGACCGATGTTGAAATCACTCGCGCCGAGTTTCACGGTGCCACTCCTTTGCGTAAACCTGTTGCGCGCAGAGAAGAGTTGCAGAAACCAAAGGAGGTCATGCCTGAAGTGTATGCTCAGGCTGCGATGAGATGTGTTGATCGATAGTGCGTTCCATGTCCATCGACTTTTTATCTCCAAAACTCATCATTCACAAGCCGGCATATACGTCCCATGCCTCGTGCTCAGAGCCAAATCGCTACTATTCTGGAGCAGATCGAAGGCACGCGAGACCGAATACGCTCTCTGAACGAGCTCCTAAAGCAAGTACGTTATTTCTCATTGCTAAAGCGCGCACATCTACAACAATTGAACCCAGACCCAAACTACAGAAACACCGTCCCTTAAATCCGTGGCGGATGAAGAACAACAACGCATCGATAACCTTCAGCTCCAAGTTGAGGAATATCGGAAGGCCGTACGTGTTCGTTCTTTCACTCTTTGGAATGACACCAACATTGCCGCATACAGAAAGAGTCTCTTCTGAAACGCAAATCGGCTCTTCCCTCCCCAACTGGTCCTACTACCCCTATTTCCACCTCCAAGATAGACCCAGTGGAAGAGCAGTTCTGGACTACTCCCGCAGCAAATGCCCGCACGCTTCATTTTAGTGACAACCTGCTCATGGATGAAGAAGCGGAATTCGGCGATCTATCAATGACATCGTCGCTGGCGAGTCCGGTACCTCCTCCGCGCTCTATAAAGACGCGTCTGACTGTCGTACAACAAGATTCCTCTCCATTTGATATGTCTGAAACTTCGCTACCAGAAGAGGCTGAAGAACAGGATGGCGAAGAAACAATCACACTACCAGCCTCATCGCCACGTAGCAATGCGGAAATTCCAGCTCATGACAACACTGAAGCTAGTACATTGGAACCGCAGACAGCGTCTGACACACCGCAAAGAAATAGATCAAAAGTGCGTATAAATGTAGAGATTGAACGAATAGTGGTACGTTGCAAATAATACCTCAATCAACGTATCTAATATCATTCATTGTTTAGGCAAAGATATGGAGTACCTCAGGGGATCTTATCATGCCCGGTAACACCTTCAACGCCTCAAATAAGAAACCACCAGAGGCGAAGGCTACAATGTAAGGAGACCATTTAATTTGAAAAGAAAAAATTCTCAAAACCTGTGTACTCAGTGCGCACCTACAATCATTGGCATCTCTCACACCCATGCCAGCATCACCAACTCACTCGATAACAACTTCCTCTGCCGGCGGCGGCACTGCCACACAACCTACTGCGCAACAGATACTCACCGCCCATCTTTTGCTATCCCTTCTAACATCAGATACTCTGTCGCTACCATTGAACAAGATCAAAGAGTTGCTCACTGACAAAGCTAGCACTAGTGGAAGTGCGGCGTTGGTGTCCAGTCATTCCAGGGTACTTTACGGCTGCGTTGCGAAGAGGCTACTGAAGATTGAACGAGGTGGAGGTGAGCAGATTGTAAAGTATGATATCTAGCAATTGTATTTCAGTTGATCACAGTTCTGATGTACTGAATATCTTGTACTACGTAGTATTGTTATACTTGTTGATGTGAATGTCCAAACAGTATTATGGATGCATGAAGAGAGGAAAATGCTATGTGTACAATACAAGTGTGCTGAGGGGTATCGAGAAACCATGGCTAACAACTATCGTCACGGGTGCATGTCAATGTCGTTAACGCATTCGCGTATGAAGGTTTCATTATCCTCATCCTCCTCATCCCAGTCTCTTTGTTCGCTGGAGTTCGTATACTCGCCATGATGTGTCCCAAGCATTCGTTCACTTCTGACTTCTTCAACAGTCTTCCGCTTAACTCTATCGAGCACATAATCAAGCTGAGAGAAATTAGCGTCGTTCGTGGCAAACTTTCGATGCTTATTGCTGACGATGTGCTGCAAGAGACAAGGTGAAAAGGGCATCGAAAGTAAAAAGAATCTGAACCTACAGTTTTGAAGTCGTCGAATTTGTTGCGGCAACTTTCACAATATCCAGGCTTCGAGCCTTCCTCTCGCTTGGAAAGCTTGAGCGTGGTGGTACTCTTGCTCTTTCGAAGACTGCGCTGTTTTTCGGGTACGATGAGAGGAGGTCCCATATCACCACCTTTCTGTGCATCATTTCCCCGTCCCATCTTACGAGAAGTGAGAACCTCTTGATTGGCAAATGGTCGTAAGCCTGGAGGGACTTGGCTTTTCCTGCCAAAGGAATAGCCAGCAGTAGAGGTGGTACCGGTAGTGGAAGTGATATGGACGCTATTGCCCGACGCAGCAATATAACCTCCATTGCCAGAAGCAAGATAACCGGACGCATTGATCGAGTCATTATCGCAGCCATCGCCATCTAGATCCACAAACATGTCATCTTCGACCGTCTCCCGACGTCGCATGTTGTTCATGGACACAGAGCGTCTCAAATCCCCTCTCTGCGTACCGTTCTGAACAGCTTCTTTCTTTCGGCGCAGGGCCTCTTCGAAGCGCTTCATCTTTCTCTTGTGATCCTGCTCCTGTTCATTTTTTTCTTCTCGCTCCAGTTGTTGGTGCTTTTCCCAACGCTTCTTCTCTTTGTCATCGAACGGAATAAAGGGTCCCCGCGACTTTGGATGACAGTACAAGGACGGCCACGGCGTCTTAGTCGAACCCCGTTTTTGCGGGGGATACTCCTGCACTGCGATGGTAGCTAGCTCTTGGCGCATGTCTTCCACTAGGACAAAGTAGCTTCCACGCGAAAAATACTTGTAATCGTGCCGTTTTTGAGTCGGATCGCGCTCGGTAGTACCGTGGATCTTTTCAGACTGTAAGAGCTTGGTAAGGGAATGTGAAGCCACGCCAGACTTTGGGTTAGGGGCTGAGTGAGCTGGTGCTGATTTGGAAATAAGAACTCCAGCGGAATTGAGGAGAGGAGATTGTTGAAGACAACGAGACAGCACACTGTCCAATTTCTTGACATCCCATATCTTAATGTTCCAGCTTCTGGCGGTACTGAGGGTATCCTGACCCTCCGGCGTACTGAGAGAAATCAATGATACATCCTTGAGGTTCACGCGCACAACTTACTGTAAAGTCTGCTTTGACGGACTTCGCCTCAGCTTAGTTGAAACGAAGGAACTAGTCAAGCGATTCTCTTTATCTGCAGTGCCATCGAGTACCCTTGAATGCGGCTCGGCGTCTCTGCAGATGAAATGAGTGATCTGCTTCGAAAAGAAATCGTCGACCGCCTAGAACGTATGTGAGCACAAAGGTCGTAAAGAAAAGATTCTTATCGCACCCCTCCAAGTTCGTAAATCCTTCGCGCCAGTGTATCAACTAGCTCTGTGTCTCCTATGTCCGAAAAATGGAACGTCCAATTAGGCATCGAGCGCCGGTACTTCTCTCTGAATTCAGCCTCTTGTTGTTTCCTTTCATTTCGAGATGGTTTACTGGTGGGTGTCACTGCTGTAGATGCAGACGCAGCCGCTCGAGCACGCTTTGAAGTGCCATGTGCTACCTGCTCTTCAGCAGTGACACCTGGCGATCTAGGACGCTTGGTACCTGACACGGTTCTCGATAGCTGGTCTGGGAGAGCAGCAGGTTGGCGAGGAAAGCGTTGAGCAAGAGGATAGCGGTTGATAGTGGTGGCCATGAATAAACAAGAAAAAAAGGATTAAAAGGTGGAATGTAGCTGCTGCTCTTCGTGGTAAGTTGACGCGAGGCAGCGAATTCAACGCTCCTCGTTGTGGTCACGTGAAAATCACATGGCCTCTCCTGCTGAGGTCCTTTTCTGAGTTCTTCTCTGGTTCTCCTTTTCTTGAGGTCTGAGGACCAAGGTTCGCTTTCGTCTGTCATGTCGACATATGGCACTACTCGCCATCACCACTCACCTGCTGCGAATCTGACAAACAGGGATCGTGTTACAGATTATCACACTACCCTTTTCCGTCGCCTCACTTGGGATGGAACCGTTCCACTTGAAATCCGGGTAGATCCCAAGGAACTGCCTGCCAATTCAGACCGAAATCTCGAGTGCTATTACATTCAGGCTCCAAGAGTCACCTACCTCCCGCTTCTTATGCCGGAAATACGCAAGTTCTTCATGGATTTGGTGTTTGACGAGACTGCAGCAAAAGATCTCAAGGATGAAGAATGGTGGTTTGAAAGTGCAGAAGGGACGCTTTTAAAATGGTTTGTCTTCTCCTTCGAACTCAGAATTACCGTGCCCATCTTCACTCTGACATTTGCAGGCATTGGCCAATAGGTCTGATTTACGATAATCACACCATATCTGCCTCCCTCAAACCATCTACATCTCGTTCCTCTTCTGCTGTCACCCCTCTTCGTTTGATTTTACATCTTGCCTCTCCTCCGAACGACAAACTTCTTCTCTCCCCTAGCCCAGAAGCTTGTAAGCAGGCTTTTATGGGTCAACTTAAAGAAGCAGACTTCATACGATGGGGCAGCACGAAGCGCATGACGGGACTCAGACAGCAGGATCAGGATGGAATCTGGGAGGGAATCAAAGAGCGTACGTAGCGCATATCTTCCACTTTTCGTCCAGACGATTGACCTGTCAGGATAGATAATTTCGATGATTATTGGCGTGTAGCGTCAAAGGTAACTCCTACTACTGCCCCTACACGCGCTCAATCTCCAGGTCCTCCCCCGTCATCTGCATCGATGGTAAACCGTCCTCCTTCCGCGGATCCAGCAGGTCCCTCTGAACGGGACGGCGCATATAACGTCCGAAGTGTTCCTGTGCGTCTATATCTTCCCGATGGTCCTGTCATTCAGGATCTGGTACCGCCAAACTTAGAAGACAGTATGTTGTTCTCTTCTTACTCTTGCTCTATTCTGTTCGTTTACAATGATTCGCAGATACTCCGCGCACGCTGTCGCATTACCTGACTGATCACATACCGCTTCTCTTCCCTCCTCGGCCTCCTGCTCCCCCTCCATCGCGAACCAACCCAAATCCTCGACCCCCACCAGTACCTCAACCTGCGTACGCATTGATACAAGGGGTTCTTGCTCCTCTAGAGTCTGAAATGGCTTGGCTCGGTGCATGTCTAGCCGGGGCGGATGGTTGGGTGAATGTGTGCATTGGTTTGAATACATAACTAGAATTTACTCTTAATAAGATTGAATATGGATCATATACCCTGATTACTCTTACTGTAATGTCGGTTTTTGTTGTCGCAAATGACGTGCTGTCTTCGTAACTGAATTACATAATTGTGCTCAGTTTTTTCAACATTTAAGAAACCCTGGCACAGTGCACTCGGAGCGAGTAATGAATGTCTTGTTAGGTATATTCAACTGGTGTATAACACAATGTGTTTCGAGTCATACGGGTATAATCTAGTTGATTGTAACGGTCAACAGAGTGACGATGCCATCTTGCGCAATACCTTTGGAGGGAGACGAATTTAGTGACTGGGAGCGTAGCCAGCGGTTTGCACATACCATGGTTGATTCTGAACGATTCCATGTTTATCAGAATGCTGCCGCAGACGATGATTGAATATGCTTACCCATCAGAACCTGCGGCGAGCAGACCAGAGATATTCTGGGCGGAAGTGGTGTACGATACGCCGGAATAGCTGGTTTCACCGACTGCAGCTGACACCAGGTTGTTGCGCCCTTGATGATACCAGTTTACTTAAACATAGTCAAAGCAGAGGTAGTCAAAAACTTTCTTACCAACGTCATAACCATCCGCCGCAATGTCGTGGTGTTCAAAGACGTTCTAATCAAAGTTGGTTCAGCATTATAAGACACTCGATTACACCTAGTGAAGAAAACTCGCCTCTTCCTTCGAGACACTGGGGATACAATTTTTTTGAGCTTTCGGCATCAAGGGAGGAAGGACTTGCACCGGTACTTACGCGAGGAAAAGTGCACCACTGTCAGCGCTGGGACCATTTTGACGGAATACACTGGCAAGGCTTCAGATACCATCGTTGGTAATTTTGTATCGGCCAATCTTACCGCAAGTGATTGCCTCCAATTAAACTCTCCAGGCAGGTACCTACTGCCGCGTTACCATAATCCTGGCGCAGCTCAACCTATGGATGTTGAAATGAATATCTGCCTTCTGAGAGAAATGCGAAAACTGTGGCACCGTCTGGTTCACCCAGCCATCGCCATCTCCTAGATTGGCAGACTGAGGGTCTCCAAGGTGAAGATCCAAGCACTCGTCAGAGCTAATACAAGTAAACGATTAAAGTGAACAGATAAGTATGCCGCCTGAATCTGACACTTACAATCCAATAGCCCTCGCAAAGTTCAAGAAGCCGTCGTCTGTTAGGACATCGGGAGAGCTCAAGCCAGAGATAATGACCTATACATATAGGTCAAAACTGTTTATTTTCTGGTGTAAATTTCAGAGACTAAGGTCGTACGTTGAGTGGTTCTCCTCCGCTACCGGCTGTGGACAAAGTGATAAGCAAAGATAACAACATCCTATCAGTTTGAAAACTTGCCGTCAGTCAACATGGAGCCTCCTCCAGCGGTAGGATTATAGTACGCCACGGCACGCTCCGATAGATGAGGCAAAGCGATTGCGAACTGAGAAAAGAATGGGAGGGCGGCGACGAGTGCTAGTGCAAACATCTTGTCTCGGAGATATGTGGTGGCAAGGGAGTGAAGTTGGTCGATACCGRCACTAAGGCACCACAGATTTCTTCAATGCTCTTTATACCGGTCCCGGATTCTGATTATGGTTCAGTAACCACGCACGATGTAATATCCAATAAATGAGCCCATGCGGTCGTATGCTAGTTCGCCGTCAGGTCGCTAGTCGTCTGTTCCGCTTCACATCGAACGTGATACATATAAATAGAGGAAAATCTCAGATTCTTTTGGAAAGCTATCAGGTTTTTGCCTATCTTTTACATATTTCAGTGATCTTATGATAAAATCGATATAAAGTGGAAGAAGGTATACTGAGTCACGTCTGAAGCTCTCATGAATTCGTTTGAAGTCTTTTGCTTCTGGCCAACCTCTCGTCCTATGAATGCTTGAAATACTCCTGATTGCTGAGATGAGAGGGATCTGTGGGATGACCAGGTGAAGGGATTACCTGCAGCAACTGAGTTACTCTGCAGACACTGAAGGCTGCATCAGTGTTTCGACGACGACATTACTATTGACATTGCATATAAGTGAAATAGCTGCGCAACGTGTGAGGCAAATATTCTTCTGATTTGAAGAGAACACATGAACGAGTTGAGTTGAAACGTAGGAGTTGAACTGTGAGAATGGACAGCGGAAATAAATTAGCTTTCATGATGAGGGCAGCCGTAGGAACAGCACTAGTCAGGAGCGACATCATGCAGGTGAATGGCTACGTGAAAAATATCACTCGAGTCTTCCAAAACATTTTAAAAAGTGAGTATGTAGGCGTTGCAACGTTGAACGTTGGAGGCGAAGATGAGGTTGCTCTGGTGCCGGCCGCTTTCAGAGGCTTTACATAACGGGCGCCTCCGAGTCCGAAGCTTCTCGGAATCCATGAAGAACTCGGACAGCTCTCAACCATTGATCTCAATTGCTCTACTATACAAAGAGTAAATTCGTTACACTTCTCTTATAAATTTATATTGGAAACTGACTAGAGTGCAGGACAACTCAAGTTTTCTTTTTTTTTACTAGCGCTGCGCTGAGATTGATCTCAACATCGACGTTACCCCGAAATGGATACATCAGCTGAAACAGCTGAGGATTATCAACTCACTATCCGAATACCCAACCCAAAGATACAAATGACAAGACAATCGCATTGGACAGGACATAGGCGTAAACTCAGGTTTGGTTGAGAACTTAAAAACTGGGTGGTTCCTGACTGACCAATAGCAATAATTCAGGTGTGATCTTTGCCGTGAAAAAAATACGAAAGTTTGTACCACGCTCTTAATCTTTGTTGATTATTCGACCGGTTTAACATTCGAATATTCAAGTGTGATAGGGCGATTCCTACCTGTAGCAACTGTGTTGCTAAGAGCTCCGAGTGCAGCTATACAGTGCCCGCTCATTCACACAGGGGCATTCCTAGATGTGTGACGTGCCAGGATAATAATCGCAAAGTACGGAATGTTTTTCCATCGCGCAGGGCATATTGACTTATGTATGGAATCTTAAGTGCGATCGGGATTCACCTGTATGCAATCAATGCCAGCTATTT
>RCHF01005096.1:0-13187 GCA_003987895.1 Neonothopanus nambi | reverse complement strand
GCTGAATCTTCCTTCTCGAACAGCTTAAGCCCCTATTCTGACATTTCGGTAATACTTCGACAGTACCTCTTGGCTTCTACCCAGAAAACGTAACAATACAAAGCGCAGGGCCTCTAACTGTCTACCCTGCTCCAGGCGTCCCATTTGGCTTGTCATTCTTCAGTACGGCATTCTCAGAGATGGACCTGATTGGGTTTGCTTTCGCGTACGAACAGAAAACGATGACGAGGTTGGCAAGGTTGGCGTTCCCTGCTGCTATTCCCAAGACGCAATTAAAGGACGTTGTCGGGAAATTGTAAAAAAATGCAGGGGGAGTTTGCTATTGTGAATCGGAATTGACATTTGTGTACCCAAGTTATTTACATGCATTCAAGAAGGCATCTTTTGAGCTTGTATTTTTGGGGGGTTCATGACATCTTGTGTGGTCCGAAGCCCAGAAGAACTCAGTAGAGGGACATTTCGAGCGAGAAACTGCATCTGCATAAGATATGCTACATTTACACGATATAAATACATATCCAACAAGGAATTATGAACACACCTGGTCTCTCGTTGACCATTGACCCGGCACAAACGACCTACAACTTAGCCCTAACCTCACCATCCTTATTCATTTCTGCTTCCCGAATCTTTCGAGCCCGTAGAGCACGCCCTGCCCGACTAACACTCTCCCTTCCCAATTTCTCGCTAATCCACCATCCTATCTCTGTCATCTTGTCAAGATCAATAGTACCATTCCCATACTCAGACCCAGCGACGGAGTATTTCGAGCCTTTAAGCGCGTACAAAACGTCCTCGGTTGCGACATTTCCCGTTGCACCGGGCGAGTAAGGGCATCCACCGAGGCCGCCGACAGACGAGTCGATAGTGCGCACGCCATGCTCAAGGGCAGTGAAAACATTTGCTATCGCGGTGCCGAATGTGTCGTGGAACTGAAATGGGGCGCATATAAGGACACAAGAAACAAAAAGCAGAGGAAACTTACATGTCCCGCGAGTTTTTCAACCGGGACGTCCTTCTTAACCTCTTCGAGCATTTCCGCAATCTGCGTTGGAGTGCCTTGTCCGACAGTATCCCCGAGACTAACCTCATAGCATCCCATATCAATCAAAGCCTTCGCGACCGCTCTCACGCGAGCATAGTTGACTGCGCCAGTGTAAGGGCAGGCAATGGCCACGCTGACATACCCGCGCACTCTCAAGCCTTTGTCTAAGGCCATCCGAGTGACAGGCTCAAGTCGGGCGAGAGACTCGGCGATAGTAGTATTCAAGTTGGCACGCGTAAACGCATCCGTTGCTGCCGTGAAGATGGAAATCTCGTCTGA
The DNA here is from genome assembly GCA_003987895.1 of Neonothopanus nambi. Taxonomy (NCBI): domain Eukaryota; kingdom Fungi; phylum Basidiomycota; class Agaricomycetes; order Agaricales; family Omphalotaceae; genus Neonothopanus; species Neonothopanus nambi. Next base: position 11,863 of record RCHF01005096.1, on the reverse strand, counting down.
GAGTGGAAGGGCTGACGATGCAGATAATGAGGCGTTATATGAGGATAGAAGAGCGAGGAGGTTGTCCAGACCCTTTTGGTTGGGTACGAGTACAGGGTAGTGGACGTCCGGTAACCGTTCCATGCGGCTTAGAATTTCTGCTGTACCTGCCATCTGCGAACCAAAAATAAAAAACTTAAATATGACCACCACCAGATAGATGAATGAACTCGAATACGCTACCTGTGGAACCCATTTCGGGCTGACGAAGCTCCCAGCTTCAATAATCTGACATCCAGCTCGACCAAGTCTATTGACCAGCTCAACTTTCACATCTACTGGTATAACACCCTTCTCATTCTGCAGTCCATCACGGGGCCCTACTTCGACGATATTCACGACGTGCTTCCGGGCCTCTGTAGCATAATGTCGTCCAGAAACTGCGAAAGACCGTCGAGAAGAACCAATAAGGCGAGAAGAGTGTACAAGCCATCTAGAAGTTTGAGATAGCATGGTAGTAATGAGCAAATGTTAGCTCACATTAACGAGTATTGACGAGTATATATCCTCCAGGCCGTTCGTAAGTCCGCGACTCAGAGACAACTGGCCAAGCCGAGTAGCTGATGGCTGAGAAGAGGAAGCGTCTAAAACCAAAGAATCTCTTCTTCTCCTTCCATCTTAGGCCCCTGGGTCATTCATGATATTTTAAATTCATTCACTGCTTCACGATCTTAGCCACAAGCACCCTCCCGTTTGGCGGATCACGTGACCTTCCCACGCCGGCTTTTGACGGCAATTTATCCCGGATCCGCTTCGTGAAGTCCAATGTTAGCGATTAAAACATGTCAAAGCATGTCCTACAACAGTCACAGTTGACTCTTTCAAGCACTTATGTTTGAATCTTTCTTTAAATAACATAATATTTTGTAGAGTAGCACCCACATCCATTATCAAGCCATTCACTTACTCCTAGTTAAATGCTTCCTATTCGGTACAGGTAGTAAAGTAGTAGTCAGCAGTAATGAGCCACGTAAAATTACTTTTAATACTTTTTAGCTCGATGGCAAACGCGTTCTCAAAGCTTAAACAGGGTGTGTCTTTCTGTATATGTTTTTTTAAGCATAGCTTCAATTTTTCAGACTTGGCAGACCCATCCGAAGTGCGCAAATGTACCCACTGTTCATATAGGGCTGCGGGCCACACCTTTCCTCAGAAAGCAAACCTTGAGTACAAGACCAAGTGTCATTCATGTAGTAGACGGGACATGGAGGAGCGGCAGGAAAAGAAGAAACACAAACTGTCTACAAAGAAAAACATTGAAAGCACTGTAACCGACGCGTCAAACGCGTCGGAAGACCAAGCTGACTCGGGTTCCAACGCGTCGTTTGCAGAGCCAATACACCTGAAGTGGACCGAGGTTCTGACTCTGCTAACCAACCATAAATGTGACGCATTCCGGCTTGATGCTTTTGTAGACCTGAATGAACTGTGCTCGGAGGTGGAAGAGGACATGAAGCAAGACAAGGGAGATGCAGAGGGAGCGGAGATGGCAGATGAAGATACTATGACACTGGAGAGCACTACCCTAGCACGCCGAATTGCACGCACTGTCTGGGAGACAACTGGTTACAGGTTCATGTCAGTAGTCTGTGATATAGTCATTCCTAACTAAATCTCATACTCACAACGTCTTTAGTTATAAGCAGCACAAGGACCATGGCAATGCGAAAACCTTCGTCTTCTTCTGCGCACAGTACAGGAACGAAGTTACCAAACAAAGACTGCATGAAGATCTCAAGAAACGGCGAGCGAGGATGAATATGGAGCGCTACAATTGTCATGGATGGCTTCGAGTCACACTTCCAAATGATGCTCCATGCAATGGACGCATCCTGATATCCCATCATCATCCACATGAAAAATATATTTCAATCAGCATCCCAAAGGCACAAAAGGACAAGATCGAAGAACTCAAAAACTTACCGCCTTCAAAGGTAAGGCTTATACATGAATAAGATGGGAATAGTTCATCTGAAGCACGGATTTAGATTTGGGACCACATCTTACAAGAGGATCCTGAAACTGAACTTACCGAAAAGCAAGTGCATCGTGAATGGAGGCGTGTCAACGAAGGTCGATGGCGGCACCATGACGATGAAGTCAAATCAGCCTTTATGCTTTTAGAGTCAAGACTCGAGTCCGATACAGTTGAAATAATACCTATCGTGGCACAGGAGGGAACCTCAAATATTGCATTTGCATTCAAGGAGGTACTTGATGAGATCGGAGAGGATGTCCGGGAGATCGCTATTGATTCGACATGTAAGTCACACACTATTCTCGGACATTGAAACAACAATTACTTACATAGCCTTGGATGGGCAACTGTTAGGGAAAACTAACGCACTTGGTTACGAACTCTATGCCATCATTGCAGAGGGTAATGGCCAAGCACTGCCGCTGGGATTCATGTTTACGACACATGATCAGACAGCAGCAGAGGGCATAAAGGATTGTCTCATCCGTGACTTTATCCGATATATAGCAAACCGCTGTCCGAACATTGCGTTTACCCTATCCGACAAAGATACAGCAGAGATAAATGCCTGCCGGCAAGAGCTACCAAACGCCAAGCATCAGTTGTGTTACTGGCATGCCATTCGATATATTGAAAAACGGCTTACCGAAAACAGGCCACCAGCACATTATGATCCACGCAACGCTGCAGCAGTGTTCGACTTCATTGATGCGACATGGGCTCCCGGTGTCACAATGGGCTGGATCGAAGAAGGTGTACACCCTTCTGATGCTGATGGAGAGTGTCCGCCGGACTCTAACCTAAAAATAAAAATCAACCGCCAGGCACTCAAGGCTAGTCTCGTGCGTACAGACCCAGATACAGACCCACAACAGTCGGAACAGGTTCTTGATATGCTGGAGAAGGAGCTACGTCAGATAGAAGACGAGTTAGCGGAGATGAAGGCAAAGATGAGGGGTTCTCCACCTCAGCCAGAAGATTTGGAAACGGATTCTGACGGAGTCAGCGAGCATGATGCTCCAGCACTTCCGCAGCTCAAAACATTACCAGTAAGCATCCTATGATGAATATCATATCAACTTGATTTCAAGCTTTGATTAGACGGTGAAGACATGTCGTCCTCCCCTTTTCATTCTAACTGACGGCGACAATCGAATTCCAATTTATCCTGCGCCACCTGCAATGAAGACGCTCAAAAATCTTCCGGAGTTCTGTCCACAAGAACATCGCTCACCTCTCATTGAGATGTTTCGCCGGCATTTACACCAGCATCCCTCCATACCTACAGACGAGCACGGCACCCAACTGACAGCTGAAGAAATACATGTTAGAGCTGTTCAGGAGATGTATGACTATTGTCAGAAGTATGATTTATCACAGGCATGGGCGTACCTGTGGAACCGTTGGTATAGTCCAAAACAATGGTTACTTTGGGCACGAGCATCATGCAACGCTATTCCACGGATCAAGACTACAATGATCGTTGAAAGTACATGGAAGCAGCTAAAACGACGCGACTTACCCCATTTCAACCGACCACGACTTGACCTGGTCACCCATGTTGTTCTCGAGTTCTTGTTGCCACGCGTCAAGCGGAAGATTGCGTATTGGAAAGGAAGTCGACGAACTGGACGGCCACAGCCGTTGGCAAACTGGCAGGCAAGCTTGAAGAAAGACTGGCATGATATGAGTAAGCCGGACAAACTACGTTCCATGCAGAGAGAGCTTGCCTGCTTGAAAGACACTACTCTGAAGGGAACAGCACGAGCCGAGAGACTAGCAGACATTGCAGCGGACCAGGAACGGCCCAGCGGCAATTACTGTACTAGTCTCGAGACTTGGACTTGCAGTTGCCCTGCATACTTGATTAGCCGTTTCATGCTCTGCAAGCATTTGGTCAGACTTGTGAATTCAAGAACTGGATCGTACCCACTGAACAATCTTCGTTTCTTCCTCGGCCTCCGTCGAAATCATTTCCCGCCCTACTACTGCATTCCCGGAGTCCACGCCTCTAGTGCAGACTCAGACACAAGTGAGCTGGATGACTCAGAGGTTGAAGTCCTCCTCCTGGGCAGAGGAAAAGGGGAAACACAACGGACCCGTCTCTGCAAAGCACACAGCAGAGATGTTAGTGTTGCTTCCAGCTTTGTTGACGATGTGGACTTAGAGCAGGAGGGCACAATCATAAGGGAGACTACAGAGTCGTTGAGTGACGACGAAGGGCCAAGCCGCGTAAGTTACTGATGCCGTATGATGTTATGTTATGTTCTGATGGATATGTTCTTTCAGATTTTCTATTCAGAAGCCGAGATTGCCAACTTGAAAGACTGCTGGCAAGCAATCCTGACGGTGGCACAAGCACCCAGTGGTGTTCACCCCAAGATGGCCAGAGTTCTGAAAAGAACATTTGACCACGTCGAGTCCCTTGGTTCAGACATACAAAGTGACAAGAATAGGCGGAAGATGCCTCGTACCTTCAAGGACAGCAACAAAAATACAATGTTCTTAGACTAGTAGAGCGAGCTTAGTGTAATAATGACATGTTCCTATTTCGAAGTATGACACAGTAGTTCGAAGACGATCGACACAACATACCCAACCGCGTTCTGCGCTAAGTGTCAGCTTCGTGCCGCCAAAAGCCGGCGTGGGAGAGTCACGTGATCCGCCAAACGGGAGGGTGCTTGTGGCTATAACGTCATTCCGCGCATCCTCGGTCTGTCGACGGAAAACTTTTTTGAGAGATCATTAAATTCGCCGTAAGCTGGAATACGATGCCTTGTTTTGCAAGCACTGATGACCCACTGTTCCAGGTGATCCTCGCTGTGGCGCATTGGCATTGTTCATGGTGATCTAAGCAACTTGATGCTCAAGCCAGGGGCTAGCACGGTGTTGAACGATTTTGACCTGGCCAACGTCATGGCTTCAGATGCTCGGAGTCGTGGAGAAGCTGGTTACGAACGTACAGGGACGAAGCTATTCATGGCATTGGAGCTACTGTCAAAGAAAGGTCTTAGGGGCGAGGTCTCAGGCTCTCGACTGTACGAAGACTTGCAAGCAGATACAGATAGTCCTGAGGCCTCTCCTGACGATCCGTATTTGTCCCTCAAGTCGGCATGGCCGGATGAAGGGCGTCCCCGCGAATCTTTCATTATCGACGGACGGGCAGAGCAGTATCTCGGGGAGCACAAGAAAAGCGTACTCAATCATCTCCCTGTAGTTGTTGTGCCAGACGAACTCGATCTGTCGACTGATAGGTCTCGGATCCAGAGGTGGATATTGTCAGAGAAGCTAGAACCAATCATAAGAATTCCCCCAAATGATTTCTGGAAAGCTTACTGGGAGATCATTCGCTGTAAGCTGGAATACGATGGCTTATTTCACAAACACTGATTGCTCTCTGTTCCAGGTCATTTCTTGTTGTGGCGCATTGGCATTGCTCATGGCGATATCAGTGTGAGCAACTTGATGTTCAAGCCAGGGCCTACCGCGGTGTTGAAAGATTTTGATCTGGCCTATGTTATGGATCCAGGCGATGAAAGTCCCAAACAAGCTGGTTACGAACGCACAGGAACGAAGCCGTTCATGGCATTGGAGTTACTGTCAGACGAAGGTTTTAGCGGCAACGTCTCTCGACTGTATCGGCACGAGCTGGAGTCGTTTGCCTGGGTACTCTATTGGATCTGCATTTGTGTTCAAGACGGCAAAGAGTCTCTTAGACCCCCGGTTGATAGATGGGTTGGAGGAGATTACGATACACTTTTCGAAACGAAATTCGCCTTGGTTGTCCGCAAGAAGTTCTCCGCCACTCAGGATTATGCATTTTTGCATGATGTAGCGAATGCATGGATAGGCATGTGGATCAGGAATTGCACGGATTGCAAAGACGAAGTAGATCAACATTATGTTCGAGATATCATGGGAAAGTCCAAAGACTGCGGTCTGGATATACCTATTGATACGAGTTGGGTATCCTTTGCACTACCTTAATCCCAAGTCTTGCGTAGCCTTAGCTCCCATTCTCCCCACTCATTAAGTCATTACTGTAAAACCAATTCATACTCGGGACCACTCCTAGAATCATGTCTAGGTATTCCTGACCAGCATGTAATGCAATGTGTACGTATTTCATCAACAAGTGCCGGTACAATGAATCCCAATCTATATAGAACGCTCGAAACTTGCAGTGCTTAACGAGCATCTAGGCAGCGCCAAACTCTGGATACTAAAAAAAGTTAAAATTGAAATTCGAGTCTCACTAGTAGCCGCTTTGACTCGTGAGATTCGTTGAGGCTCTCCGGAGTCCGCAGTGCACTCAACTTCCATGCCACCGCCAGCATGCTACATGTCACACCACCTTCGTCTCCCATTATCACTCCTGTCCATGAGCCATCGCTCAATTGTCGCTCATCGTTCCGAGCTGAACTCAATTTTTGGAAGGAGAGGTATGTGGCATTTGCCACCTGACTGCACAGCCCGCTGTCCTCAGTTTTTAATTTGAAGAGAGAAGAGCAGCCAGAATCTCAACAATATCAAGACGCAAGTTCTTTCTGCGCAGACGTGTACCTTTGAAACGATGCTCACAGGCCTTTTGACGCGCATGATTCAAGGGGAGCAAGACGGCGATTTTTCAGCCCAGGGATCATCCGCTTTCCGCGAGATGATGTCGATGGCGGTGAAATTTTGCGACGACAAGCAAGAATGTAAGCAGGTGAAGGCTGAGCTCCGAAAATAGTAAACAACCTTATCCCTTGCTCTTTCTGTCAATATCGCTAATAAAACACAGCTGTAACAGAACAACAGAAACTACGCGTTGCAGGGCACTCACAAATGCACTGAATCTCACTGCGCAATACTTTCGGGACAAAAAGACAACCAGTGCACCATCTATCGAGCTACCGAAGAACGAAGATGAAATCTTTTTCGCGGTGAATGAGCCTACTATGGTCGAGACAAAGTACGAGTTCCATTCAACGAAATTCAAACCCGATATCATTGCGCTCTCTATGAAATCCATTTCACAAATTTATGGCAAGGATAATCAGGCTTACGGATTCGATGGTTGGATGCGAGAGCTTGCGAAAGACAAAAGGCTGGACGTTATGAAAGAGCCCGAGTGGAGTGATGTTCTACAGTCCTGGCAGCTGAAGGCTTCGAAGCGCATTGTGACAAGACCTCTCAATGAATTGTATGGTCCGGTGTATGGAGAGCGAACATTGGCGACGAGTTCCGATACATCATCTCCCAGTAATGGGAAACGCAAGTTGGCAGATTCGGGTACTGGACATTCGGAGAGGAAAAGGATGCGCGAAATGACGACTGAGCCGAAAACAACCCTCACTCCTCGTGTGCAAGCTGCATGTTACGCTATTGAGCGTCTTCGATCCTCCTGTAATATCACGCATACCATCGGACTCCTACTTGAAGGTCAGTGTTAGTCGTTCTGTGAGACGTGGTACTGACCACTTTCTATTTGCAGATAGCACGTTAAGTCTGTGCTGGTATGATGCCCAGGGATGTATTGAAGCAAATGTGGACATCATTCAAGAGCTTCCACTTTTCATTGTCATGGTCATGATCTTCCAACGATTCGATGCTCGTATGTGGGGTGAACCGCCACTGGAGATCAAGTGTCAGTATCAAGAGCAGCAAATCAAAATCCTCGCGGATTCTTCTTTACAGTGTCATAAGAGGCCCTCGTTCACACTCATTGGACGCAAAACCTGGACGTCTACCATTCCCATTCATGCCTCTGAAGCTCCTGCCAATTCGTCCGGCGAGAGGGATGGAGCATCTGCCAAACAGGAAGAAGGCTTGCAAGCAGGCACAGATGAGGTCCCTCATGGCAAACAATATCTGTTTCTCAAGTCGGCATGGCCAGAAGAAGATCGTCGCAGCGAGTCTTCCATTATCGACGAAGCTCGTCGGCGGGCAGAGCAGTATCTTGGAGAGCACAAGCGAAGCGTTCTCGATCATCTACCTGTCGTTGTTGCGTCAGACGAGCTACGGAGCACATCAACATCGATCATTCGGCGCATCCTCGGTCTGTCCACCGAAGGGTCCCGGGTCCAGAGGTGGATATTGTCGGAGAAGCTAGAGCCAATCATAAAAATCCCCCCGGTTGATTTCTGGAAGGCTTTTTGGGAGATCATTCGCTGTAGGCTGGAATATGATGCCTTGTTTTGCAAGCGCTGATTGCACTCTGTTCTAGGTCATTTCTTATTATGGCGCATTGGTATTGCTCATGGCGATATCAGTGTGAGCAACTTGATGTTCAAGCCAGGTGCTAATGTGGTGTTGAATGATTTTGACCTGGCCAGCGTCATGGATCCAGGCGCTCGAAGTCCCGAGAAAACGGGCTACCAACGCATGGGGACGATGCCGTTCATGGCATTGGAGTTACTGTCGGATAAGGGTTTTACCGGTGAGGTCTCCCAACTGTATCGGCACGAGCTGGAGTCTTTCGCCTGGGTACTCTATTGGATCTGCATTTGTGTTCAAGACGGCCAAGAGTCTACTAGACCCCCAGTTGATTTATGGGTTGGAGTAGACCACTTTCAGCTTCATCTCTTCAAATCATCAGCCTTGGTTGTCCGCAACGAGTTCCCCGCCACTCCGGATTATGCCTTTTTGCATGATGTAGCGAAGGCATTGATTGCAATGTGGATCAGGAATTACATGGATAGGAAAGACGAAGTAGATCAACATTATGTTCAAGATATTATGGGAAAGGTCAAAGACTGCGGGCTTGATATACCTATTGAAACAAGTTGGGTGTCCTTTACACTTCCAACGAAAGCCTCCTAGACCTTCCTAAAATTTGGTATTTGTACTATGTAGTTCTGTTGATACAACGAGGCCCCATGGCAAATTATGTATATAGTTTTACAGGCATGAGACAAAATGAAGCAACACCGACAGCACGGAAGCTAAGCATGCTCTATAATGCAGCAACGTACATTATATAATGAAGTATGCTCATCTCCGCTGCTGACCTTCAACTCGATTTACTTCTTTAACTGATAACAACACCGCCGTTAGGATGAAGCTACGTGTCCAAGTCATGAACATCAGCTCAGACACTCAGAAACCAAGTTTAGAAACATACCGTATTGCCAGAAATAAACGAAGAATCTTCACTAGCCAAAAACACGCAGCACGTCGCGACTTCAACAGGTTGACCAGGCCGACCTATAGGCGTGCTATCAAATTGAGAAACGTTCTCTTTGCTAAACGTCGAGGGCACGAGTGGTGTCCAGATCGGACCAGGAGCAATAGCTACATGTCAGTGTGAGATTCAGCATACCTGTTATACTCCTAAAAAGCAGAACCAAAAACACGAACCATTCACCCTAATCTGCCGCTCTCCAAGAATCTGATTACTCAACCCCCTGGTAAACGACACAATTGCCCCCTTTGTCGAAGTATAATCCAACAAGTCGGGTCTTCCAATGAAAGCATTAATTGAACACATGTTAAGAATCGAGCTGCCCTTCTTCATATGCGGAAGCGCCGCCTTGACCGCGTAAAAGTACGAATGGATGTTGAGCGTAAAGGCCTCTTCCCACTGTTTCGAGCTGAGAGTATTAACATCGTTATTCTCGAGCTGTTCAGCAGAGTTATTGACAAGGATATCGAGTCGACCAAATGTCTTGATGCATTCGTCTATGGCGCGTTTGCATTCCGATTCACTTTTCAGATTGGCTTGGACGAGGTGAGCTTTGCGCTGGCCGTTCGTTTCGTTGGCGCTGGGATACGGTTAACAACTTGGAGAGCTTGAAAAAGCAGGTAACGCTTACATGTAATCACGAGTACCTTCAGCGTCCTTCTGTTCCTTTGCAACGTAAACGATGGTACTGTCTGCACCTTCGAGCGCGAATAGAATTGCAGTCGCACGTCCTGGGATGACGAGGTCATTGGACATCGCAGATGTCTCAAGAGAAACATATCATACCAATACCCTACACAGAGCCGTTAGCAGATATCTATACGAATCTCATAGAAAAAGACTGACACTGTCTCCTCCAGAAATCCACGCAACCTTTCCTTCCAGCTTCCCGCTTCCCTTGTCTAAGAACCCAACAAGCCCGCAATTAGCATGGATGATTTCTCGGTTCCAATACGCATAACACTCACACGGCTTCCCATTTGCGTAGACATCATCAACAGGCTTCAATTCAAACTGATCCTGAGTACCAGGTCGACCCTCAGGCTTATTCTGCTTATCCACTTCCTTCTTCGCCTTATCATCAGGAGACGTGAGATGTTTTGTAAAAATTTCAGCGGGGTATTGTTCTGAGGACATGACGGGCGGTCGTATTGGTGAGTGTGTTAAAAACCATTACAAGGTCGTCCTTTTAAGTTTCTTTGAAAAGGATGGCCGACTCGGATGATCCAAGAGTGCACGTCATAGCATTGGAGAGACATGGGTGCGATGTCGAAATCCGAGACGATGATGATATGTGTGCAAGATTTACGTCGAGATTATAGGAGCCATCGATATCCATGGATGAAGGTAAGAAAGCAAGATGGAGAGCTGCAGGCTGAGCCCGAACGTTGAGCTTGGGAGCGCGATGGCAATACGATTGTGGGCGGTCAAAACCTATTAGACTGGTCCATGGACCGCCACTAAATCATTCGAAATACTCTGAGGCTTGAGCAGGACACAGTGATGCAGTTACTTTCCTCTTTTTCATGCTGTCTACGAGTAATGCCTTCGCTGCTGAGGCGCTCACTACAAAAGCATGCAAAGAAGACCTTCAGCCTGTCCACAAGTTTAGGCTATATCAAGACTTAATCCCCTGCCCTGTGAGTCTCCAAGAAATCAAAAGTTTTCGGTCGTTGTTTTAAACTCCTGCCACAAAGCTGCCTGAGCTCGAGTTCTCCTGGGGATTTCAGAAGGGCGAGCTGACTCTGTGGAGCGATCTTAACTCTATCTCTGGTGAGTAGCATCGTGCGTCTTGGCTCGAAAATCTTAGATTAATGCGTTCCAAAAGTTCGAGCTGATATCGCGCAACTGCTGTTTACCAGACAGGTCGTTCTCGTCCCGTCGATGGAGGTTCTGCAAATTATAGCAGACTTTTCATGGTTTAATTGTACTCAAACCAGGATGGCGAATCGTCGACGATGTTTCGAGGTAAGCCGTCAAATTCATCATGCCTTGGCCCTTGGCTGTGTGTTGAGGTGAGTATTGTCAAGGTTCTTCCCGTGCAAGAATACGAATACACGCTGGTGCCACCTGAAGGCGATGATATCCCTCTCTTCTACTTCGACAGCATCTCCGAAAGTGTAGAGCGCATCAAATATGCCTACCCCAACCTCCCACGATTGAAGAGCACCGTGTACCCTTTCTTTGCCTTGGTACACAGTGCCGAAGGTTTTATGTGGGGCAAGCACGAGCATTTCCCTTTCTTCGAAACGATAGACAAGACAGTGTCTCTCTACTGCTTTCCAATACCACACAGCTTCAGAGACAGCGCTCCTGTTACTTGTGCACCATTACCAGACGCAGATTGTTATTCTGATGATTCGGAAGACGATGGAGGGACCGTCTATGAATTGGTCGACAGGGAACAGGAAGCTTTCAAAATACATTCTTGGCTGGAACGAATGGATGATTCACCCAATGATATGGTGGCCATTGGCGTCCTGGAACAGAGTCCAGGAGATCATATCCTGGAGGAGTCTCGTACTATCGCTTCAAACTCGCCTTAGTCAGTGTCGCCGGGTTCCCTATTATGATTGGGGGGTCCACAACCCATTCTCTGCTATCGCGCTCTTGTATATCTCATACGCCGATACATTTGTACTGAATTTCTACCTTAGTTGTCGATTTATTCGTACTTTTAT
>RCHF01005093.1:0-10913 GCA_003987895.1 Neonothopanus nambi | reverse complement strand
GGCGTTTAACTCTGGCAGCGGTTATTCAATATCATGCTGCCGTATCTTTCTCTATGCTGGTGTAGGTGGCGTGATGCTAATTAGTCTTTTTTTTATCTTCAGAAAACTCTCACTTATGACTCATCTAAGCGTATATCAGGTATGTCGCGCCATTTCTTATCCTCAGATCTCATTTACCCACTAATTCCATAATTCCATTACAATCCAGCCAAACGTTCTCTGGCCCATCCATATTTCGCTGATTACAAGCCCTGAGTACAACCCTATGAACGGACATGAACATATGTTCTTGCACTTGTTTCGTTTCGTCTTGCCACCGATATCGCTGTCGTTTGCTTTCGTGTTTCGTATTCATTCCCGCCCACGAGCGTTGAGTTCTGTTTCATAGTACCAGTACCGAGAGATCTATTGTACCACTCTGGCCTAGTTGCATTCTATATCATCAACCTCATTAACTGTCACTGTATGCATCTTTTCCCCTTTAACGAATTTTTTTATATGACGTATTTTTTCGTTGTCCATTCTCATTTGCTGTTATACCTTAATTCCCTCCTTGTTTTATACTCTGGCTTCAATCTGGTGGGAGTTGCCACTCGCTGAACGGCCTGTGAGTTGAACAATATAATATTGTTCCTCTGCGTGAGGGCGATGCTTTTTCCCCTCAGGTTGTTGTGTAACTGTGTTGTTCCAGGTTGTTCCAGATTGGTATCGTCCATCACATACCAATCGCTTGATGTTTGGAGACGAGTATTTCATTTGATATTGCTGTCAAGATGTATAGCTTGAACTGTAAAAGTCTGACACGCACAAGCACATCACTGGCACTCTGCTACTAATGACCGCAGCATAGAACTCCGTAATCGCGAGGCGATAGTGACTGTTCGTAACTTAAGCCCTCTCAAGCCATTGCGTAAACTAAACGATGTGCTATGGATACGGGGGCCCGCTAGACGCAGCATTCCGCATCTTGAGCTTCGGACAGTGTGGCGCCGGCGCGATGAGCTGAGAGCATGATGCAGGGCCATATGTACCAATTCTAACTTTGATTTACAAGCGAGCTCGTGCAGGCTCGTGCAATAATCAATTCGTGCATACATAAGAAACCGGGTTAGTGACGTCTGTAGCTCGATATGGCAGGCGCGAGCCTCGAGGGCAGTCGAGGGTTAGGGCCGCATGAAGGGTCGTGAGGCGTGTGCTGTCATGTACTGTGCTTATCCGAAGATTGAGAATGCTGCGTGGGGCTATGAATAAGAACATGAATCTCTGCCTATCTTTGCACTTGACATTCAGCTTGAAGCGGAAAAGAGCCGAGTGGAAGTGAATAATGGACATCGTTGCCATGAGGCTTATGAACTGAATTGAGGGCTTTTGATATCATACAGGAAATGCAACGAATATGTCGGGATCGCTGCGAAAAACAGCTGGAATTTACTCCAAGACCAGGAGCACAACCATCAAATGTTCACACCCTCACCGAATCTCATCACATACGCGATAGACGATCTTTTCTGCGCTGACCTTGATGACGATGCATTAGTACCATGCAAGCAATGTTCAAGGCGGGATGAGACCTACTCTGCCCTGTTCTTGATACTCAATCCACTGCTGAGCATCGGCCAGTCCGTTGGGGACTAATTTCACTGGAGTCGTTTTCAGGGTGCCATCAGCTAAAAGGTGGGATAGGAGCGCGGCAAATTTCTTTCCAAGCTCGTGATGTTCGGGTATAGAAGGATATGCAAGCGGTCCGTCAATCTCCTGGGGAAAACAATTAATTGCATAGTAGAAACACCATACGAGATCAACATACTTTTCCCAGTAAGGTGTAGACATAGGTGAAATCCGACTTCACATCGGCCCTAGGAGGTGTAGCAGGAAGCACTAATGCGATATACCCACCTTCGTCGCGAAGACTAGCGCAAATCTCCGCGACGCTCTCTTGTGAGGAAAAGCAGTCGATGGAGTGAGCCAGTCTATCCCCTGAAAATGCTTTGATTTTCTGAGTGACATCCGGGTCTTTATAGTCGAAAACGGCGTCGGCTCCCAAACTCTTGAGCAAATCGTGGTTCTTGAGCGATGCGACAGTGATCACTTGAAGGCCAGAGAACTTGGCAAGTTGTACGGCGAACTGCCCTACTGCTGTGGCACCAGACCATACCAATATCTATGAGCAAGAAGTATCAATACTTTTCCTGATACGATACATAATGCAACCGCTACGCACAGCAAATGGTTCTTTGGCTGGCTCAAGTGGTGTGGGCAGAGCCTGATTTTGCCATAAAGTCTGACAGGCAGTAAACCCGGCGAGACCCACAGTCGACGCGGCATCAAAGCTCAGATTATCAGGGATCGTTACAACGAGTTCAGCGTCAGCGAGGCAGTATTCTGCGAATGCACCACCAAGTTCAAGAGAAACGCCTAAACATGCACACATGAATATTTTCCGGTCTGGAAAAAAAGACAGAAACGTACAGCTATTGACGAAACCAGCAACTCGTTCGCCCACTTTTCTTGTTCCTTGAGGTACATCTGGGCCTATTTCCTGGACAACTCCGGCAAAGTCGTGTCCAACCACTAAATATGGGCCATCGACGGGGAACCTTCGTATCTTCATCCCTGCAGGCTAGTAGATAAATTCATGTTGTGTCAAATGACGCTCGATGTGTACTGACATTCAGATGGATTCTGGGCTGCAGAGAAAACTTTAACAAGAAGTTGGCCTGGACCAGGTCGAGGAACGGGGATAGTCTTCAGAACCACCTTTCTTGCATCGGAAACGACGACAGCTTTCATACTTGAAGGGAGGCTCATCTTAGAAAAGAACCGATGATATTGAGTCCATGACGCAGACGCCTTGCAGTTTACTGTACCCTTTCGAGCACTTCGTAAGTCACGCGTCACAGGGGCCCCAAAATTGACGAAGTGTCACGCTTTGTCACGGAAGTCTGAGGTGGTTTACGAATGTTCCAGTACACTGGTCACACATGACAGGCCTAGACCTGGCCCAAACTACCCCAAAAGCTAAATTTTTGGTACTCTGGTCACAAAATTTCTCCAAAAGTCACGCAGTACAGCTGGATCCTACGAAAAATTTTTTCGTAGGATTCGTCACGCTGTCACACCTCTTACGAAGTGCTCGAAAGGGTACAGTATATGGATTGCAGTAAAGCCAAGAAATACTTCGGGTCCTCCCCAAATCATTGTGTTTGAATTGCGAAAGAGATTACGGATACCAAGTTACTCATGCTCTCCTCCTATGGTTGGGGAAGTTAAGGATCAACGGGCGAGACGACAAATCATCCTCATCTAGCCACTCTTCAAAAGTGGGTGAATTGGGGAATCTTTCATGGGATTTGCCGTTCAACCGAGTCAGATTGAGGTAGTAAGGCCAAAAATGGAGCCAGAAAGGCATCTCGTGAGTCAAGAACCGGATCCATTCGCTTTCCGATGCTTCCCGCCTGTCCGATGTTGAAGGAAGTTGTCTTCATGCTTTCCAATCTTCCAACAAAGCTGGGACAAGACAGCTTTTCGAGCAAACGGTAAAACGGAAAGGTCGTAAAGAAGTAGTCGTAAGGAACCCAGTTCAAGTTGAGTGATTTCTAGCTGCAAAACAGAGTATTGATAAAATGGGTTTTAGCAGTTTTCGAGGGGATCCCTAGAGTTTTAAGACTGAAGAGGGAGCATTGAGGGTCGACAAGAGATAACGAAGGCAAAATGCAGGACTGCTTATGCTTGCTACATGACTGCTACGTAGTAGGAAACAACTTCAAAAAGCAGGAAAGCAGGATCCCACGCCAGCGCCTGTTTCTACGTACCGTTTAGCGCCTTAGCGTCCCATTCGCCCTCAAGACATGTACAGACTAAGAGGAATACAGGTTTGACTTCCTAGCCTATAATCGTCGCATATGCGAGCTTTCCTGGCCTACTGGAACCTCAACGTTCAACGTTCAACGGTGAACACGACACACTCAACCGTCATGGTGACGCCGGACTGCCAGGCACCTACTGATCTCGTCGCAACTTCCCACTTACTCGTATTCTGAGTTCTCAGACTGCTGAGACTGTAGTGAATATGATATATAACGTCGTCGCTGACTTAGATACAGATCTTGGGAACTAGTACAATCCGATAGGCAAACTTGTTCGCAGGAATGTATTGGCATGTCTATTTGCGAGGTCCCAGCTCGTCCACGGACACACCAGACGAAGAGCGTATAGAAGCACAGAGGCATTAGTAGTTCAAAATTCACGGAAATAAAATCAATCACCGACATATTTTCTTGAATGGCACTGAACAAGAATGCGGAAGTATCTGTCGAGCAATATCACGTTCAAGACGAAATATCATTGGGATAGTGAGAAAATTAGAATCCCATTCTGCATGCACCAACCAACCACTCAAAGCCTGCCACCACACCGTCAACAATCTTCACTTTCTCGCCCGCATCTCGTCCCAATACGTTAGCCACACCTTCCCTCACTGCACCTTCCAGCCCCACCATACCCGCACAGCCAAGACAGATCACCATCACTTCGCCATTACCTCGAGGTTTATTGATTAATCTTGCAGCCGCGGCAGACATTTTCTCCTTGACCTCCTCAGCAGGGAGATCGTGGAGTTCCGTGGCCGTTAGCCCAGTCGTCTCGACTCCCGCAAATCGATGACTACTAGAACCATCTAAACTCATCCCCAAAAAGGTGTCAACAGCGCGGGAGAGTGCCTCCTCCCAGACTTTTCCTGTTGATACGATCCCGAACATACTTTGCTTTTCGTGGCCATTCCTAGGAAGCTGAGCCAGTAACCCAAGACTAGTAATCACGCTCGCTTCAAAGATCCCAATGACATACTTCTTCATCCTCCTCTCGGATCCATTAGTTTGCATTTCGACATTCTCCACCTCTCTCCCAAGCATGCCAACCAGTGGGTGCTCGGAATAGCAGGCAACCAAAAATCCATCGTATTCATGAATCTTTGTCTTGAGGTGTTCAAAGCAATATAAAGCGCTGTTATAAACGTCCTCCGGGCTGTTTATACTCGATAGAGCACCTGGATGTGATTCAGATGATAAAGGAGCGGTGAAAAAATCACAGGAGACAGCTTTGTGATAAGATAGTAAACCATTTATTGCTGGTTCCAGAGCCGTAGTCATGCTAGAGGTTGTGTTGGGATTAATAATGAGTATATTGAGAGCACCAGCAATAGCCATCGTTCGCGCTGCAGGGGCAATTTGGAGTTGATGATGGACGGAGCGAAAGGAACGTTACATAGGTTAAGCGCCAGACTAGCGCTCGATACCCAGCATTCAAGAATCAAACCTGTTGGATCCTCCTCCTTCGGTTCGATGGTGGTGTAGTTTTATCAAGGTGCAGTTCATACATACTTATTCAGGAAATTATCACGCCGGAGCCTCATCAACTCTTGTACGCCCTCTGAACCAGGCTATCCTCACCCTACTCTAGTTCTTCGAGTCACCAGTGCCCATCTAGTGCCCATTGTAAAAACATTTCAAATGATCGAATTATAAAATGTAGCGTAGAAACATGGGGTTCAAATATGATTCTGTCAAGTTGAAATCCGAATATCTATTGGCTTGTGTTCTTCAGCTTTTGCAGCATATCCAGATCATGTTGCTTTCTCATAATTCCTCCAGGCTCTACTCCACGCGCCCATTTGATCTGTCCGGAGTCGTTCAAAAACACAGAGTACCGTGCTTGACCCTCAATCCCGGCCCAGTCAAAGTCAATTAAAGCTACACGCAAGCCTTTGTCGTTCAATGTACCCTTCCCCAGGCCCTCTTGAGTCGTGCTGGTAGTTTCGGTATCCTCGGTAATCATGATGTTGGGCCGACGCAAATCACCAAAAACAATGCCAGCGCCATGCAAGACGAAAATTGCCTTCTCCACATCTCTCATGACACCCTCCGGTATCGCGCGCCCTCCAAAGTAGTTGTATGCATCGCGGCCTTCGATACGTGCCATGACGACCATAGTGACTCCTTCACAGATCTTGTCACAGAAGTACAGCTTTGGTGCAAAATTCTCCGCGGCGAGTAGCTCGTGCGCCTTTTGGTTATAACTTTCACAGAACTTGACGAAGACGGGTACGCCTTTAAGCTCAGCGAGGAATAGGGACCGGCGGTAAGTGTCGGAATCATCCTCCTTAAACCGAAGTCTTTCGGTGAATTCAAGACCCTCCAACGCAGGCGCTTTAGGGTTTTTTCGATCAACAGGATTAGGAAACAAGCGAGCGAAGAGCGGCGTTCTGCTTGGGGTTAGCGTGTGGTAGTATTGCTTCAAAGTTTCCAATGCATTGGCAACTGCGGTAAAAACTTTTGCGACGCGAGTAACTTGCTGAGATCCATAGGGATTCCCGCCCAAGTAGATGTACTCAGTGAAATGTTGGACAATAACAACATCAACGAAGATTGCGCCAAAGAAGGAGATATAAGGGCCTGCAATAGATACAAGGATGCATGGACAGCACGAAACATTCCGTATTGCCTCATACTACAGATAAACGGTCAGGGTATATAATCAAAACGTAAGTGAGCGACACACCTCATCCTGAGCAACGTGTACGCGGAATGTAAGAGCTGCTTGAACCGCACCATCCCCACCTGACCCAAGTTCATTCTTGAGTTGCAGAACGGCATAGACACCCCTCTTGGCTCCGAAAGTCGCGTCCTCTAACTGCACTGTGGCCATACCGTCAGCTCCCGCTACCATGGGCCCATAGTTAGTTGGCGATATTCGGTCATGCGGGTCGAGATTGATGCCCAAGAGAAGGTTGATATGATGAAAAAGGGCATGCTCGCGCTCCCTTTCCGTCTCGTAAATGTCCGCGGCACTTAAGAATAATTTCGCGACTCTGGAGATACAGCATGGTTCCGGCTCCTCTACCTTGGCGAGATCTTGCAATTGATCATGGAGTTTGGCAAATGCTGGATGATAGGCAACAATAGGTGTACTTCGATTATGGTCAGGGCGTCCATTATAGATAGGATGTTTCTTTTGTTCGTCCTTAAAAGTCGACGCGTCCTTTGCGATGTGGGATGGTGGAGCTGCCATAAGGGTCCTTGAGACAGTTTCGAGATGCACTAACAAATAAACACAGTGAGAACATTGCAAATAGCATTACAGGGAATCACACCTTTCTCAGCAGCTTTAGGTTGCTCGAGCTCTGCAGGTCATTGAATCAGACCAAGTGAAGTTGAAGTTGGAGGGGCAGCACTCTGAACCTAGAACAAGCTGGACACTCATCTTTAATGGATCAAACAAGGAAGCTATGCGCTCATTGGGGAGCAATAGCCTTGATTGTCCATCGCTGCGACTCTTGCATATGCGATCAGGCAAGTCGCGTAGTGGCCCCAAAGACAGAGGTGGTGTCTAAATTACATAGAGGATCAGTTATGAGGCTCCGCTGAGAGAACTGCTACATTACCAGCAGATAGAGCTTGAGTTCCTTCAATGAAATGTGAGAACCCTCGAAGGCACTATGATTTTGTTCGTAGATGGTCTGTAGTACGTGTTCAACAATACTCATCTTTTCTCCCTCAACGGCGGACTGGGAGAGATTGTTGAGGAAGGGCGAGAAGAACTGGATGGTGATGCGGGGTGAAACCAGAATAAGTTGGACAGCTGTCTCTGATGGATCGAAGAAGGAAGCTATGCGCTCATTCTGGAGCAACAGCCTTGATTGTCCATCGCTGCGACTCTTGCGTATGCGATCAGGCAAGTCACGTAGTGGTCCGAAAGACAAAGGTGGCGTCTGAATTACACAGAGGATCAGTTATGAGCCTCCACTGAGAGAACTGTTACATTACCAGTATATAGAGCTTGAGTTCCTTCAATGCAATGTGAGAATCCTCGAGATMACTATGATTTTGTTCATAAATGGTCTGTAGTACGTGACCAACAGTGTCCATCTTTTCTCCCTCAACGGCAGACTGGGAGAGATTGTCGAGGAAAGGCGAGAAGAACCGGATGGTGATGCGGGGTGAAGCCAGAACAAGCTGGACAGCTGTCTCTGATGGATCGAAGAAGGAAGCTATGCGCTCATTGGGGAGCAACAGCCTTGATTGTCCATCGCTGCGACTCTTGCGTATGCGATCAGGCAAGTTGTGTAGTGGCCCCAAAGACAAAGGTGGTGTCTGAATTACAGAGGGGGTCAGCTATGAGTCTCCGCTGAGAGAACTGCTGCATTACCTGTAATGAGAGGGCGACCACCGACAATTAAACTCGTTAATCACCCGTAGCACCTCCGTTCTGTTCATAGATGGTCTGTAGTACGTGTTCAACAGTTCCCATCTTTTCTCCCTCAATGGCAGACTGGGAGAACTCGTCGAGGAAGGGCGAGAAGAACCGAATGGTGATGCGGGGTGAAACTAGGACAAACTGGACAGTTGTCTCTGACGGATCGTTTATGGAAGCTATGGTATCAACGAAGCTCAACAGAGTTACTTTGCCATCGTCGTGACTCTCGTGTATACGACGAAGTAAGTTGTGTGATGGTTCCACAGATAAAGGTGGTGTCTGAATCGAAGAGGGAATCAGTCAGAGTTCTGAGTCTGCTGAGAAAATGCTGATACAGTACATACTAGAAGATAGAGCTCAAGTTGCCCGACAGGAATGTTTTTTCCCAAAGCAGATATTTTGTGGATTTGTTGTAAGACACGACCCACATTGGCTGTATCCTCAACATGGACGTAGCGGAGACGCCTGCTATGGAAAACTTTTACCTTCATATTAGAATACATATGTAGTACTAAGTAGAGGGTGTGGTCTGACTGAACTGACTCGGGCTTCGGCGACGCAGTCACACTCACGCCGTGATCTTTATCACGTGACGTCTGTTACTGTTAATATCAGCTGTGACACTAACTGTACCGCTCAATTTCTTCTGTCATCCGAAGACGCGATGATGGATCCCACAGAGTGCCAACACGATGACCCCAATGCAGATGATACACATTCGGGCGTCAAAACAGCAAGTTCCAGTCCTATTATCTCTCATGAAACATGTTTGGCCGTCGGAACAAGTGCTGCAAGTCCTACCAACTTGAATACTCGCGAGGGATCTGCATCATCCTCTTCAGCTCTAGCACTCACTTCGAGTGAACTCGACGTTTTCGCGTATCTTTCTGGGTCCCAGAATGTTCGGAGCGACTACGATTTGCCGAAAGATCAACGGGAGAGCTCGTGCTCTCTTGAGGGTGCCGGCAGTGGCATCAGCGGGAGCGTCTCTGATATTTTGACGTTCGACAGAAAAGCAAATATGCATTCTGTGTTGACAGATGTCCAGCCGCGGCGTTGCTCGACGGGAGGCCGTGACGAACTTATTGTAGGCGAGGAGAAGGAAAATCAAGCAGACTTTGCTGTCGCCACTGATATCCCCTCTGCTGAAGTCGTGAAAAACGCGACTGCCGAAAGCTTGTCATCTACTCTCGCTTCTACTTCTGCTGAATCTCTCCCTCAAGTCAGAGGTAAAACCTATGACACCGTTTCGGTGCAGGACCAACCCAACGACGCGACTCAGGATTCTGCTTTGGCCGGTAGCCAGTCAACAGTCGAGGATCGTGATCAAGCCCAAGAAGCGAGCTCTAGTTTGGCACCGCGGCCAGTCGGTAGTGGAAAGACGTTTTACGCAGTATCATTGAAACTGGAGGAAAGTCTCCAGTCCACTGCGAGTGATTTGCCCATGGATACGGATGACGCTTCTCAAAGTGAGCCAGCAAAGGAATCGGCTCGCGAGGAGATTCCGTCTGCGGAAACTCATGTAGCGACGACTGAGTCGAATGGTCATCAGGGATCGTGTACCCCATACTCGACCCCCGATGCTCAACAAGCTCGATCACGCCCGCCCGCCGGTGATTCTGCTGATGCTGTGTTCTCTTCCAATCTGCCTGTCAGCGATCCTTCTGCTGCTAACGCTGCAGCGGCATCTTCAATGGACGTAGATGAGTGTTTTGATGTTCAATCCCAATCCCAACCGTCTACCGGCGGCAACACAGCTTCTACTTCCGGTCGTCCACTACCTACCGTGATGGATGTAGATAAGGAGGGCGAGGAAAATGGAGAGGAGGAAGAAGAGGAGAATGGAGAAGACGATCAAGGGGAGGAGGAGGACGAAGAAGAGGACGAAGAGGACGGTGCGTCGTCGGAAGTTTCCGACGGCGAGGATCTAAAGGTAAGAACGACATTTCCATAGTCAATTCATGAGGTCTGACCATCACCCTCTTCCTGACAGGGAGATTTAATGGAAGCTCTCCCTGAGTCCTCTTTCACAGGCTCCTATGCCTATGCTTCGTCACTACCCGACGCTCCAAATCCCTGCTTAGACATCACTGGACTTGGGCCAGTCGGTCTACCTCTTAGCCCACGCGACGCAGGGTATCTCATTGCTGCTGCTGCTCAGGCGCCATTTGGTCACGGTACAGAGACCGTGGTAAACACGAAGGTTAGGGATACATGGGAGATCAACGCAGACAGAGTAAAGTTCAACAACCCAATGTGGGAAGAGTATATTCAGAAGACGCTTGTCAAGAATGTCGCGCAGGCACTGGGAGTCAATGTTAACAACAGTAGGATGCCCAGAGCGGAGCTGTATAAGCTTCTAGTATATGAGCAGGGTTCGCAGTACGTCATTCTCCTCCATTCGAAAAAAAAACCTGCTCTGCTGACTGTTATATTTATTTTCCCGTAGCTTTCTACCACACCAAGAGTAAGTGGATCAGCTTCACCTGCTACCTATCTGCATGCAGTTCTTAATGAATCTTTCTATAGTACCGTTAAGACCCCTGGCATGTTCGCCACTATCATTATCGTTCTTCCTTCTCAGTACACCGGCGGACAGGTCCATGTATCTCACGCCTCGTCGAGTCAAGTCTTTGACTTCGCCTCGACATCAAACCCTCTAT
>RCHF01005092.1:0-10827 GCA_003987895.1 Neonothopanus nambi | reverse complement strand
CTCTAGGTCGGAGACACGTTCTTGAAGAACGTCTACTTTTCTGCGAATACGAAAGATGATACCATCTCTCTTGCTAAGCTCTCTTAAATTTTACTTAGCATATGCTGCATCATATACCCAAAATGGTAATCAAATTACTTAAAATGGACATATCCCTCTGGAAATTTCAAATTTCCGTGATTTCTTAAATTCTAGTTTTTACTCAAAATCTTTGGCTTTGGCTTTCACTTTTGATTTGTTTGCGCAAATAACAACCCGCCTGCTCCCTTCCTTCATAGCTTTCCTGATGATTTGGAATTCACGGTTGTTGTTTCTGACAATCATCACGCTCTTTTTAAACCTTTGCGCAGCTAGTTCACTCCTTCGACAATTTCCAGATCAGTTTTCTGTTTCTGTACAGCCCATTCAGCATCGCCGTCCTCAAAATGGTCTCCATCGTGCTATCGTGAGTTGCTTTGTCACGTCGTATGTTTTGATGCTGATTTGAATGGAGCAGTATCACCAGCAACATATAAACAGAGGGCTTATTCGGTTGGCTCGAATGACCGGGCAAAAGATTCCTTCTCGCCTCAGGTTATTGAGGAACATCTACGAGAGGATCGCTCCTTTAGCTTCGGAATCACAAAATGATCATAGCGATGCTGCCATAGCGGACATATTGGGCGTAGTGATCCCGGGTGAAGCTAGAAATCTTCCATCCAACTCGATTGGCCTAGACGTCGAGTGAGTTCGCTAATTATCTCTTCCCTAGTTCTATGATTGTTCATGGCTTCGCCCGCCGTTCTTCCTAGAGCCAACGATGTAGGATGTAAGCTACAATTTACGCTCTTCGCTTCAAACGACTCAATGCGCACCTTCGTAGATTATGGAATTTTTCAAATTGGCACTCCACCTCGGCCATTCAAGTTGTTGGTAGACTCTGGCTCGGCCGATCTTTGGGTCGGAGGTGAAACTTGTCACAGCGACGATGGCAGCGGGACCGGATGTGTGAGCTCTTACGATCCCTGTCAGTGGACTTGACACTTGACGCGGACACCGATAGGGTCCGCACACCTTCCTTGGATCTAGCTCAAGTTCGAGCTTTGAAGACACGCAACAAGAATGGATTATACTTTATGGATCTGGCGATGTATCTGGTACCACAATCCGAGACGACATTTCTATCGCGGGTTTTACCCTCAAAAAGTTTGCTTTCGGTGTCTCTCAGAACGAGAGTTCCTCCTTCACTGCGTACGGAACGTTCAATGAGCCTTGGTAGTTCACTCACTTCAGGCTATTTTGGCAGAGATGACGTCCCCTTCGACGGTATTCTGGGCCTAGCACAATCGGTTTGGCATAATTTCATTTGGTCAGCATAGGTTGCTGAATCTTGAATAAATATAACTTTCAGAAGATTTCCCAATTACAAGTCCCAACACTGGTCGAGGCACTTCAACAGGCCGGTCAAATTCGCGACGCCATTGTATCTTATAAGATACCTCGCCTAGCCGATGTTCAACAATATGGGTGCACAGGAGAGCTATCGTTGGGTGGTACGAATCCCGCCATGTACGATGTCCAATCTCTGGTTACTTTAGAAAATGTCAACCAACGTGGGCTGTGGGAGGCCGCAGTGGATGGGATGTCGATCAATGGAAAGGATCTAGGATGGTCGAATAGAACTGGTATTTTTGATACTGGGACCGTGAGTTCACTTGTCTATGCGCTCGATGTCACCAGCTAATAATATTCTCTAATCAGACCCTGATGATACTTCCCAAAGACGTGTGTTCAACTTTGTCTCTCCTTGCTGTATGCCTATTCTGACTCACTTGCAGGACTGTGATGCAATTCACCAAGCTATCCCTGGTGCTCAATATGATAGTGGCCAAAGAGTGTGGACGGTTCCATGCACCACGAATGTTTCCATCTCGCTCTCTTTCGGAGGCAAAGACTTTCAGGTTGATCCTCGAGACGTGGCCTTCACGCCTGTCGATGTGAGTAATTCTCAGGGGCGATGTTATTCTGGATTGCACCATGGCAATGTTGGTGGACCAAATACTTGGCTGGTGAGTGAGGTGTATGCACCTATCATCCGAACTGACGGGTGAACTTGGCTTAGATGGGAGACACGTTCCTCAAGAATGTATACTTCAGTACTAATGTCGGAAGGAATGAAATATCATTGGCGAAGCCTGTAGGGAATTGCTAAGTTTATTTGTTGGCTGTTTGATAGGACTTTCTGTACTCGTATTCCTGTTATCCCCTTCGTAGTCGCTCTGTAATGTATGCGTCAACTGAGATTTAATATCCGGAGTATCCTATGTAAGTATAATATAGCAGTGTCCTAAGATGCAAGCGTAGATGTGAGTAGATCATAAATATAGATTATGTAGATACTGCAGAAAGGGAGAGAAGCTGTCCCCTATGCCCGTCCAACTAGAAAAATCACAAGTGTAAGCATTCCAACTATGAACGATGCCGGGCTCGCAAAGGCAGTAAAAGTGCTGATGCTGAGAATCAAATGGGTACAAGACATTAACAACGAGAGTATTGTGAGTTCTGAAGCACCTACGTCGAGTTTGTCGAAGAAAGAGAAGCAGACGCAGACGAAGAAATAGGACTTGGCAAGAGATAAAATGTGAGCATGGATTATGGAATCTGCGTCTTTCCTACTGGCGGAGTACTGTGAAAGACGAGAGGTGTATTAGAAGTTAAGGCCGAACTTATGCCACCAAGAACGTGCGACATAAATAACGTGTCCTAGGATTGTTTTTTTTTTTTTGGAAATCAGCATCTAATGTTGGACAAAGACGAGTGCGCCGTGCGGCGGTAGATGCTAACCTCCCAAGTTTCGTTGAGATGTCCTAAGCTGGTATAGAAGCTACGCCCAGCTGTTCCGTTACTCTCTACACCAGTGCCCCGTTCCTGATACCAGGCTGATAAAAAAAGGGTCAGTAAAATCGCATATGAAGGAATACTACAGCTGGCCTACCTGTTGGATGTGGTGTTCCTTGATCGAAATTCCGTGTGCCATCATCTATAGGAAGGAAGCAACCGACGTCACTGAGAGATGATTCTTTTTCGTAAGAACAAGTCTGTTATGTACCAGTGTAACTGGACTCATTTGCAGATAGAATCACGACTGCGCCAACTGCTCTGGGATCCGATTTGAAGTTATACCTTCAGAGAAGAGGAAAGATTCTATTAAGCTCCAGAATAAAGGATTGTACTTCAAGTTCGTACATTTCATCTTGAACATGCCACTCAGTTGGTAGCATGCTTGTACTGGGATGAGAGGAATCGATGACATCGACAGTCTAGTATTAATTATTGAATGAGACGGTTCGAAAGGTTTAAAGTGAACTAGACTTGCAGCATTCTGAAGAGCAGGATGGTAGTCAAAGAACGCGCCTGAACCGAAATAAGCATTGAGATTTCATTACATAGCAAAGGATCTTCGTACCGACTTCATGGCCATAGAAGGTCGTGTTCCTAAGACAATCCGATGCGGCATGAATAGCGATAAAATTCCCCCCTAAATCCAGATATTTTTGAAAGGCCGCTTTACCAGAGTCGTCCAGAACTGAGTGAGGTAATGAGATTCCTATTCGCCGTAGTGCACAGATGTCAAAGCTTACCTTCTCCTGTGTTGCTCAGAAATAACAGGGCATCATAGTTTGCCAGATTCTGGTCATTGAACTGACTCTCGTCCTCTGTGTGGTCAAATACGACGTTAATGGTCGAGCCGTTAGACTGTAAAACTTGGACAGCGGTGGGTATTGAGTCATGCCGGAAGTCTCGGGTTGCCGAGTATATCAGAACCTTGGCTGTATTCGCCGCAACCAAAGGCAAGAGCAGAAGAGAAAACCAGAAAGCCATAGTCCTAGCTGCTTAGCGACAGCAAACTCAAACCCGCACTGCAGACAAATCCATATATGTTTCAGAATTCATCGAATTGTCGTCATAAAAGCCAAGTACCTGCGGCCCGCGGTTCTGTTGGCCGTTCATATGAACCCGTGAGTTGAACGTCTGAACTCCAAGTTGTAAGACTGCAGGGTGTGTCAAGAATGTCAAGGTCCGGCCAAGTTCAAGGGTGACATTTGACATGTACATAATGCATTTCTATTCACTGAAAACATGCTGGGTGATGATACAGTCAATAATACCATACAGTATATATACCTCGATAACCTCCTAAAGCTGAAGAAGAAAGGCGGAACTGAGTTCTTGGAAGAAAAGAAAAAAGACCCAAGCAAGTCAAGAAAGGAGGCGGGGCAAAGATATATAGGACA
This sequence comes from Neonothopanus nambi, assembly GCA_003987895.1. Lineage (NCBI taxonomy): Eukaryota > Fungi > Basidiomycota > Agaricomycetes > Agaricales > Omphalotaceae > Neonothopanus > Neonothopanus nambi. The sequence goes on along the minus strand of RCHF01005092.1, from coordinate 6,553 downwards.
AGCAAGGGTGTATGCAGTTATACCAAAGAATATTGGGATATGGTGGGAAGATGCTAAATGACAAGACAAAAGGGTAGGAGGACACATTACATAGTTAGGAATAGATGCAAAGGAACGAATTGAAGGCGAATTGCGGATTCAGGTAGCCCGAAAGGAAGAGGGAATGAAGGAGTGGATGGGGAATACAATGTTGTACTTCGCCTGATAATGCAATTGAATAAGATAATTGTAGTGTCGGTACACCTAGAGGGAATAAAGCAATTGGTATTGATAATTTTGTCATCGCGTAAGTGCACGGGCGCGGGCCCCACGCGCCAAATTACCATGACTCGATGCTCTAACCGGCACCAATGGCAGTATCGAATCTCTTCTTCGCCATCATCCTTCTTCGTCATCATCCATTGAATCCAACTCAATGGCAGCTCTGCGTGGGTCCATAAACGCACGTCGACATGCGAGAAATACATCAATAAATCGTGGCGACGAGATTCCGATACTGTAATAGCGAGGTGGGGTTGTAGTACACTTGAATTGTAATAATAGACGTTTGTTCGAACAGAACCAAGGCGAATAGACGACAGTACGCAAGAGCAAGCACAAGTGGATGATGTTATATCTCATTGGGAATATTCAATGAAAAATATGGATGTTTGAGCGCCTCTTCCACTGTTATTCGTTGAGCCGGGTCAAATGCCAGCAATCTACGGACCAGGTCGAGGAAATGCCGGTTTATGATGTCCGTAGGTGGTATGACATCCTATAAAAACAGAATAAGCGCTAAGAATACACGATGCAAATAGGTGAGCTCACAGCAAGCGGTCTAGTCGCGCGTACATCCTTCTTGCTCTGGCGCGAAGCCTTAGGTTTGGGCCAGTCTAGCTTGAAACCCTCCTTGAAAAATTCCGGCTTTGACCTAGCACCTGCGCGCGCAAAGCGATCAGGCATCTTGCCCATGACCATTTCCATCATGGCAAGATGTTCTAGGTTATCGTGGGTCTGGAAAAGCGCCATTCCTGTGTAGAACTCGACAAGGATACAACCGAGCGAGTAGGCGTCACAGGGATAAGACCAGCCCAAACCTAATATACCGTTAGTACGGGAGCGAAAACTGGCGTGAAGGCAGTGCATACCTAATATAATTTCCGGGGCACGATAATGGCGAGTGGAGACCACTTGAGAATGGTATTCTTTCTCAAAAGTCGCCGAACCGAAATCAATGAGTCGAATGTCGGTAGAGTCAAGGATTCGCTTATGTTTGGGCGGGGCATTCCTCTGGCAAATCCTGAGTCAAACATTGTGTCGGAAAAAAAAAGGCAAAATCGTATACCTTTCCTGGGACTGCCACGTTGACGACTCTGTACTCATTGCGAACGAGAAGGATGTTCTCAGGTTTCAAATCCGTGTGTATGAGAGACTCGCGGTGAAGAACTAAGGCGATGCGTCATTTAAGGTCTGTTTGATGCAGTCCGAAAGCGATACTTACATGCCACGCTGCCCAGTAGCTGACGAGCAAACGATTGTATGTGATGTCGAGGGAACGGCGCGAACTCGTTCTCCTTCAAAAAATCGTAGACGCACATCCCCAGAAGTTCATAAACCAGACATATGTGGTTTCTATGGTCGAACCAATTGAGGAGATGGATACATTTGCTAAGCAAACATCATGAGTCAACAAGTATGTGTCATTAGGTGAAAAACAAACATACTTGTAATTGTGCGGGTCTTTCTCCTTGAGTTTCTGGAGCACTCGTACTTCAATCTTACTTGCATCACGATACTTAGGGATAGCACGAATTATCTTGATGGCGACTCTTGTGTTGTTGTGTGAATCAATGGCCTCTACGACTTTACCAAAAGTCCCTTGGCCCAGAAGGCGAACAGTACGGTCTGATGAGTTATCGATCAGCTAGAGGGCAACATTCCGTCAACAGCCGAAGGACCTACATCTCTTGTAAATGATATCGTCGGGCACTATGATATAGTGGCCCTCTTTATCATCGCAAGATACAGGGCCTTTCGACGTCTAAGGGTATTTGATAGCATTCAATATCCCAGCGAGGCGAAGGGAAGAAACAAAACATACATCATCTGTAGCAGCGGCGCTTCTGCTATCCCAGGACTGAGTTTGTACGAGCGCTTGCGAGCCCACAGCAGCTTTCTTCGATGGAGGAGCACGAGTCTCGTCAGCCTGGTCCCGCCTACGCTTCTTCTGTGGGGGCGCTGCGATGCCGCTAGACGAGCTCGTAGACAGTGCCTGAGCTTCTGCTGCAGCCCGAGCCCTAGTTCTAATCTGGGCCGAATATATGGGAGGCTGCTGATATGGCACAGAGAAACCTCCGCCATTAGTAGTTGCTGGCGACATTGTAGGCGGTGGTGTATCTTCAATAACGATGACATCTCTGACTCTGCCATCGCTATCGAGTTCTTGGACTTCGCTGTAGCTCACAGTGTATTGATGAGCTCGTTTCCGCTTGCGTGTCGCCACTGGTGGAGTAGGCAGGACACTTGGACCTGCAGTACTGTTGGAGTGTACGCCATTGAGCGACTGTCGAGAGTGATAAGACAGCATTTGTGGCGGCATTGCATGCACTGCCGCCATCGCCTGAGTAGTTGTATACGACGTCCTGGACGATGAGGAGGGAAGGAATGAGAAAATGCTGGTAGAAGGAATCCTGAACCGTGCACAGGGCAGGTTATTTGTCTGTGTTTATACGTTTTAACTTCGCCACTCCAACCTGAGTGCGGCTTGAGCTCTGCCCTGTCCCAATTACCAACAGAATCTCTCGTAATAAACTGCTATTTCTCCATTTATTCTTCTTATTATACTATCGAGTCAGGCTCTAACTTTTGTACTCTCCTGTCCTACCAGAAACTTTGCTGGGACGTTGCCTGGAACCCAGTGCCCACAGGCGTCGGACTGTCTGAGTCGGAATGTAAAAAAACAGCAAAGGAAAACGTAAAGTCACACCTTACCTCGTGTCACGACGCACACAACTACAGATATCTCAGCTCTACAGGAGCTTGAGGTCACAAGTGTTAGTCATGGCGGTGGAGACTGAGGCCGACCTATCAGTAGATCATACGGTTCCACTGACGCGAGCATATTTCCTCATCGAGCTTGGGCCTAATCCTGGTCTACTCCAAGGCCAGGTTGCCAGGTCCATGGGAAAGGCGGGCTAGGCCTAATAATTGGCCAAAGTCCCACCCGTATACAGCCGTATACCTACAACGAATAAGTATGTCAGCGCAATCAGAACCACGAGCATTCTATCCCGTATCCCCAGTCGAGCGTACTAATATTCATTGTAAGAGGTGAATATTCAATGATCGACGGCCAACCCGGAGCATATCCTGAGAATTCATGAACCCTTCAGACGGGAACGTCAATTGCCTAACCACTTTGGGACACCTGGTATCTCGAGCCTCAGCAGATTTCCGGTGTATCAGCCTGCTTCAACTCAGTTGTAGACAATGCACTCATGTCACTACAAACCCAGCATGTATTCAAACAAGTACGGTTACAAAAGTCACGGCTTTGGCTAAATGTACAACACGTATTTCGTTCATTCTTCATCAGCATTCGTGAAAGTAGATATCATCTTCGATGCACCTGCGACACAGCCAGCCTTGCTAACCAATCATGTCGTCGGTGTGACAAAGTGCAAAATATCTATGATCAGGCGACCTTCGGCAGCGCACTGGCACTCGAAATATCAATCGTCAAAAGGTCCTTAGTAAATATAGAATGAGTGTCTCCCGGTACACAATACTGCCAGCGGCATTTAGCGTACCTTTCCAGCCTTGATCTCATCAGGTGAGGGCATGAGTTCCAATCGAAGCAACTCAGAGGCCTTGCTGACAACGGGGTCATTTTGCATGCTGTGATCAAAGCGTGTCAATGCATGAAAATTTGAAGAAAAAATGTTACCACGCCCACCTTGCGACAGCAACGACTTTGCCTTGCTTAATGTAGTAAGCAATGAACTGATTGAACTTGTGAGCGGAAGTACTGTGTCCAATGCTGCTTAACGACTTACCTTCATCTCTCCAGGATCACCTGTGATTATGACATCATCATGCCCAGCAGCGTAGCCGCAGTATCGCAGTTGCTGACCCTCTAACAGGCCCAGAATGAGACCAAAGCAATCGTTAATTAAAACCTGCCAGATATCGAATTGATTGCTTACGAGCACTCCAGAATACGGGTGTCTTGACGAAAGGCTGTGGATCGCCGGCAATGGTCTTACCGACTGCCCTACCATGATTCCCGGCAACCTGGCGCACAATTGTTAGTAATTGGAGCACGAACATCCGGAGTTCACGTTGAATGAAAGAATTGCAATGGCACAGTCAACGGCAACTCACATTCCAGTGCTCGATCCGCACACGTTCCCCGGCCTGTGGGTAAATTGCTACATCACCTATTCAAAGAAAATCAGATAGATGGGATAAAATAAAGCCAGTCTCAAGATAGTAGAGCATCAGTGACGTACCAATGGCGAAGACGCCTTCAGCGCCTGCTGGAAGCTTCGTAACCCTCAGGTACTCGTCGACTTGAATCCCACCATCCCTCTCGAGCCCGATACCACTGCTTTTGAGGAATTCAGTAGCAGGCGCTACACCAACGCCCATGACGACAAAATCGGCCGGGAGAGTTTCCCCATTCACAACAACGCCCCCAGCAAGTGAGGAGTTACTTTCTTGGGGAACAATCTTCTCCACTTTAGTTAACATGTAGAACTTCACGCCTTGAGATTCGTGATACTGCCAATATTGTCATTATTGAAGAATTTCGGAGAACAGATATAGATAGATACCTTCTTCAGCCCAGCGCCGACTTGTTTCCCCAGTACAGTCTCAAAAGGGAATTCCTCCATACCAATGACATCGATGGAGGCCAATTTCCGCTTGGATAACGCGGCAACAAGCTCCATACTGATGAAAGAGCTTCCTATGACAACGAGTTTCTTGCCTTCTTTTGCAGCTGAATTGACGTTTTAGAGACAGATTGAACAGTGAAATGATTAGACACACCGGCATCAATCTTTTTGGCGTCTTGGACGCCTCGGAAAGTATACACATTTTCCAAGTCAGAGCCCGGAATAGGCAATCGCCGGGGGGTTCCACCGGGAGCAAGGATGAGCTTGTCGTATAAGATGAAGTCCTTACCACCGTCCAGAGTCACCTTACGTTCCTGTAAGTCGATGGACGTGGCTTCCACTCCGACCCGCAGGTTAACTCCATACTTGATCTTGAGATCTGCAGCAGTCTTCCACTCGAGTTTAGAGCTGTCGGTAATAAGAGCCTTGCTGAGTTTAGTTCTATGGAAATCCTTAGTTATTGGTTTTGGAACTAAGGAGAATTTAAAATCAACCTGTCTATTGGAGGATGAGGTTCCTTTGAAACGATAGTGATCGGGAACTTGTAGCCATGCTATTGAAAGGTCAGTATCTGAATCATCTTAGAGAGAAAAGAGAGCCACCTCCCGTAAACTTTCTACCGCCTGGAAGGCTCCAGAACCACCGCCGACGATCACTGTGCCCTTTCCAACGGCGTCAAAACCTGCAGTTGAAAGCTTTGGAGGTCGAGACATGTTCTCCTTCAATGTAAGCTCCGGGTTAGCTGTGACATGAATCTTCCCATCCGCGATGTGAGCCTTGAACGGATGAAGGGCGCTTGGCGCAGGGGCATCCTCTGTCAGCTCGTTAGAATGACATCTTGAAGGACTCGCGACTTATATTTACCGATGTCTCCTGTGCACACGCTAAAGCAAGCTAATACATTTCAGTATCCAGTATTTCGATCAACCAGAAAGCCAACCTCCATGCCATGGGCTGAATAATCAATGAGTGTTTAGTTCAAGTTCGATCAGTAGACAACGTCCACATACCAGACCACTCTGGCGTCAGCTGTAAGAACACCTTTGACAAGAGGGGCACCATAGTGTGTACAGAATGCACTAGTTGCATGAATATTGTCGCCCAAACGTGAAAGTAGCACCTTTCCCTTGTCAAAGTCGACTTCTTTCCTGAAGAAATATTCAGTGTCAATTCACGCAGTTTCAGCCTCTCATACATCTCTCCATCTCTCAGTTCAGAAGCGTCGAGTACAGGTATGCATTTCGTAGACATTCTTCGTATTTGTGAAGCGCGCAGCAAGGATGAGAATAAGAAAGGACGAAAGAGAAACATTCTAATTTCCCTGACTTCCTGATCCACTTTCAATCTACAGCCAATCAGATTCCGCGGATTTTCTCTGAGTAGGCCTCGATTATATAACCAATGCTGACTAATCCAGCCCTCGAGGCTCGCTCGGGTCAAAGTGGGAAAAATGATTTTTATCATTCAAAAGATACGAATATAATAGTGGACCATCATGCAACGATAAGCAACAGCTATCGAATGCTTTCTCTTCTATATCTTTTAATTTTTGGCTCCGTTGCTCGTGGTATCAGTCAAACTTTCTTCAACCATGATCTTGACTCGTGGAATCTAGACGTTGGACCAAGTCCAAACTCCACAGGAAACCTAGTTTTCGAGACTGTGACTTCTTT
>RCHF01005091.1:0-14008 GCA_003987895.1 Neonothopanus nambi | reverse complement strand
ATACCGTCAAGGATGGGCTTGATGAACTTGGTGAGGTGATTTATTGCTCTACCACATTTGAATTCAGTGCTCTTGTCCCTCCAGCTGAAAAGAATATGTACTGTTGACAATCCTTGGGAGCTGTGGAGGTGGGTCCATTTAACTTTTGTTCCCATTCAGCTACTTCCACCACATGGCTACTCTTAGCTTCCTCAGCCCAGTGGTCTTTATCTGTCTGAGACAATTTACCAAACTCTCTTTTGACCAACTTTTGATGTAAGTTCGGAATTTCGTGTCATGCCAGATTCTTTTCAGCTTTCTCCTGCTCAAACAGAGTGGAAATCCTGTCGGCTTCCTGCGCCACCCACACAGTCATCACTGTCTTTTGACGAGGCTTGCTTGTACACACACTGTCCGTAAGTTTCATCAAAAGAACACGATATGGGTCCAATTCGTTACGCTTCCCGGAAAGGTCATCATCTTTCTTGTGCTTTCAACGGAAGAAACGCTCCAGTCACTGAAAAAAATACACGTGGTCAGCCACAGTCAATGGTATCATGTATCGCATGCATACTCCTTTCCTAGCCTTCAACGTCTTCTGATAATCCTTGTACTTTGCCTGCACCGCATCGTACTCTTCTTTTGAAAGTGTCTCTGGATCAGGCACGGGATATTCGGGAGACATGACAGAATCATCAACAGCATCAATTTCCTCCTGTGGGCACTCAACATCCAGAGGAAGAAGAACTGGCCATCTATTGAAGAACCTTCGTTGTGTCTCAGCAAGGAAATCCTTCTTGATGCCAGCCTGCTTAGCAGCAGTATAAGCCGGACATTGAGCAGTCAAGAACTCAAGGCACACGCCGTTGAAAATTTTTGGATGCGGCATTTGAAGAAAACACATATAGCAGTGAGTTGGGAGCAGGATATTGTTCCAGCCGGAGCTATACCAATAATATTATTTCTTTATTTTCCGGCAAGGGCGGTGGATAGCAGGATATCGGAGAATATAATTATTTCTTTATTTTTTTTGTAAGGCCATAATAGGAGATAATATAGGTGGTTTATTTTGTATCTCAAATCTAGAAACACCCTGGTTCAATTGCCAATCAATGTCAACAACTGCTTGTTTGTCTTCCTTTCATGCCCCCCTGATCTTGTTTGAGCAGTATGTATCCACTCTTTGACTTTGGCATGCACTCACTTCCTCATTTCAGCCCAAGGCATATTCGCACCCATACCTGCACTGTAGAATGTAGCAGCCCCTCCAGTAGTCAATCATTTGCCTTTTCATTGGTACACTCACTCAATCGTTGCCTCTAGGTATAACCATCACAACTACAACTACAACTACAACTACCACCGTTGTTGAGACTCCCAGGCAAAGGTCACCCATCATCATTTCTAGTGATAGTGATTCCTCAAGCACTTCAAGTTCTGACTTGGATTCAGATGTAGCAGAGTCTGCTTCTCCCACAGTCCCTCCTGCACCTCGGCTGCCTCCACAGAGTTTACCCTCTGCCTCGTCATCCTATTGATTGTTGTCTCCTTCTGAAACTGTGGGAGATTTTTATAGCAGCAGATATCAGACACCTCCTCTTCCACCCTCTCAGTTTATGCACCCCCGCTATTGTGTCCGCAAGTTCTACGTTGTCACCAGGGGTATTGCTGTAGGCATATTTTTCGACTGGTCAGTATATTTCACATCCATATCTGAGAATACGAAATCAGCAGATTCACCTGAATGGAGTAGGTTAGATGTCGTGCCACTGACGCAAGGAATCCCTTTTGCCTGCCACAGGAGCTATACCAATTTTGGGGATGCATGGAACACATATCACACTGCTTACACCTCACATACACTTCAGATAGCGGATGAATATGGAGACCTTTCTTGGACTGTGGAGGAGGAGGATGCGTTGCAGGGTCACTTAGCTAGGCTGAGTATGAACTGATTTTGTTTTGATTAACATTTGTTTTTTTCTTGATATGTTGGTTCCGGAATCTCTTGGTTTGAACTCCCTGTTTTGATTAAGTCCAAAAATATTCTGTTAAGTCCAAAAAGAATATTCTGAGTGTCAACCCACCCTGATCACCACACATGGCAATATGGATCACCACCAATCACCACATGAATTCACATATCACCATGCATCTACCTATTACCATGCATCCACTTATCACCATGCAGGCGGTGCCCAGAACCCTTTTTTCCAACAACTGATGATACTGATGATCCGGTCTTTCACACACAACTTGATACAGGTACTTAAATCAGTTGACAAGGTAGGCATTTATCAAACACTCCGTTCATACCTGTAACTCGATGCCCTCTGACTGGGGTAATTCTCGTGAATCAACTGGCTCTTGGGCCTCTGCGAGTGGCTGCATGCGATCCTGTGCATGGTGAGATGCCTGGGGAAGTAACTCTTGTGTTCTTGCACACTTGAGGCTGGACTTTTCAGAGCTGGGACTCACTTGGAACAGTGCTTCTGAGCGTGATACAAGACTTGACGGCCTTGATTCTCGAACCTGGACAGAGATTCAACGTGAGTAAGCAATCATTTGTCGTTTCATAAACATTTTCTGATGCCTTTCTTCCCCAGTATACTGGAGCAGCCCGGCTGCTGTGGACACACACACACCGCCTCCCACCTTCACTGGACCTCAGGTACAATCGCATTTGACTGCGATAGACCGTGAGCTCCAAGACCAGCAAGAACAGCATGCAGCGCTTGATCGAGGAGTGGCAGAGATGGAACAATGGCTGAAGGAGATGCGTGACCAAGTCAATGCTCTGCAGGCTGGGACACAGGAGCTGACGGACGTTTGGCAGGACCTGGCTGATCTCCTACTGGTCACACAGGCTTTTCTTGGAGAAAATGTAGCTTAGTCTCATTTGTGTTTGTTGGGTGCATGAAGAGCAAATGAAAAGTTTTTCTTTATATTGTGAAAAGATATACAGCGACAATGACAATGGCATGAAAGGCCTACATGAATGATATGACAGATGACTAGCAGGGAGCAGAGGAAGCGCAGACTGGCATGGGGACTTTATTGACTGTGATATGAGGGGGATGTGGAGATGACCACGTTGCTGGCTTGACTAATGAACTACCATTTGCTCTGCACAAATCTCATGAGATAAGCAGAATTCCAAAGCAGAGATACACACCTCCATTGACGACGACGTTCCTGTTCCTTCTCTGCTAGCCGCTCTCGGTTCATCATTCTATAGCGTTGCGCTGAGCCTGCTGCCGTGCCTCCTTCGTCTTGTCTGAAGCTGTTGCTTGCTGAACATCCTGCCAGGCTCTTGTGGCTTGTTTCTTACGTTTGGTGTTTCTAGTAAATACAGTGCATAGCAGTTCCAATCTAAACATATCAGTCAACAGCTAGAGCATAGTTCAGAGACTCACTGTAAATACCAGGCGCATTGACGTTTTGCTTCTCGCTGTTCACATCGAGCAATCTCCCTAAGGTTCCTGATGCACGGAAGGTCAGCCTCCACAAATCCACAAGCCTAGGAAAGACCAAATATGAATGAAAATATGTTGGTGTCGAGGTGGACAAATTTTAAAAAAGGAAGTCTCACTCCAAGCAGGTATTGCCATTCCGCCTCACCATAGAGATCCAATCGATGTTCGTCAGCAGGATCAATTGTTGTTGGCACTGTAACATTCAATTGTGCATTGTCAGTTTCCATGAGTGTTGTATGAATGAGAGACAGTGATGGCAAATGAGACAATTCTCACGATGATGAGCATGTGGAATATCACCACTTAGGCCGTGGAATATTGCCACTTAGGCTGTGGAACATCGCCACTTAGGCTGTGGAACATCGCCACTTAGGCTGTGGAACATCACCACTTAGGCTGTGGAACATCGCCACTTAGGCTGTGGAACATCGCCACAGAAAAGAGTTTTTTGACTCCTGCAGTTGAAAGACACAATGTAAGTGTGTTGGATGGATATAGTTAACTTATAGTGAGTGAGACATTCATGATTTCATCTTGTGTTGGGGGGGGGTAAAGGTGAAGACCTATCTTAGACTCAGTATGGATCCTAGTTGAGTGTAAGTAGTCATACTCATCGATATGTTTGTCCTCAGGTAGTTACAAATGATATAAATACTCATAGCAGAGGAGAATGAACATTTTGTTTACAAACTCGCACACCACATTGGTCATGCACTGTACATGTCATTTACATTCATTATGAGGACAGGTAGGTATGAGCCAAGTGTGGCGCATGTGATCTCCGAGATACTGGCATGCAACTACGAGTGTGGATATGTCCTTTGGAAAAAGAGGCCTACTCTTCAGGATCTCATCCAGAGTAAATAAACAATGTGATGGTACACGAGTGAAATCGACTGACTGATAGAAGCAAGAGATGGTAAGTTGGGTTTAAATGAGCAGTTAGCGATGAATAACCTAAGCATAGAAAAACTCACCTACACGATGAGCACAGGAAGGGTTGCCCTAAAGGTAGCATGTACTAGATATCCAACCAGAAAGCATGAGGCTAAAAAATTAGAGCTGGACTTGAAGCTTTGAAGGGTCGAGAGACTTAAATGATTTCAAGTTGATATTAGGGTAGTAAGCACTGAGTGAACTTTGAAAACTCACTTATTACTCCAGTGGCAGTGTGTAACACTGATCTGATAAATGGGAATTCGGGATCAATGGTGTTGGTGACGAGAGTAAGGATTGACTGACCTCAGAACAATGAGAACGAGCAATGGATGATGCCATCACCTTTGGACCATGACTGGCTTGGAGGTCATTGGTAAACAGATAATGACAAATGATGAAGCACCTGCCCTCAGCCCTGGCACCCACAGTAAAATTTTAGTCTTCTACCAATCTTGAACACTGACGGCTGGAGACAAATTCATTTGTTTTCTTCATATTTTTCCTCACTGTAAATTGCTGTAAATGAAATGCCCAGCTCCTTTACGCTCCCGTAACAATGTGGTTTGCCATCACATGCTGGAGAACAACTATGAGTCTGTTCAGTCTCGGGAAGAAACCGTGTCACAGTCTTCAGGTAGAGTTCTTGAGAGTCAACGCTCTCCAATGAAAGGTCGAACACCATGGACTGTTGGTACATCTTGGGAGCCTGCAGACAACCCATTGCTAGCTCTCGATGCTGATGGTGCAATGTATGACCAGGAGATGGAGTGGGAGCCATTTGACGTATCAAGTGTTGAGATTTTGCTGCCTAAAACATGGAATAAGTGGTCCAAACATTTGGTGAGTATATTGCATTGTGGGCCATAACTCATGATCTAATTTATAAGTATGTAGTGGTGTCCTCATATGGTATGGGCAGAACTGTATTGAGTGTCGTATTTGGACGAATTACTTCGAGGGGATGGGCGAGGAGACTTTCAGTCGACTGAGAGTTGTGGAGATTGTTTGGCTCAGGGAAAGAAAGGGCAGAATGTTGGAGCTGCAGAGTATCACTGCAAGGATTGTTTCATGCCAGATTTGGTGTGTTCAAGCTGCTGTGTCCGACATCACCACCAAAATCCTTTTCATAAAATCGAGGTACATGACTGTTAATTAACATGCGATAGTTAAATCTAAACCTATTCGAAGAAATGGAACAACAAAGTATTCGAAGACACTACACTTGCGAGTATTGGGCTAATTGTCCACCTGAATCATACAAGTACTTGTCCCAATCCCAATACTTCACATGAAAAGTTTCAGGTGATGCATACGAATGGCATTCATGAAGTCGTAGTTGAGTTCTGTCAGTGCTCACAACGCCTGCCGAATCATATTCAACTCCTTCGACATGGGCTGCATCCAGCAACACAGGATGTTGTTCAAACATGTGCAACATTTACTTTACTGGAACTATTGCATCTTCTTTCACTTGTTAGCAAGGGCGGAACCTATGACTATTATCGGGTGTTAGAGAAACTTACAAATAACACTGGCGTGGGTGTGCCGAAATCTCGCTATTGGGTGTTGCAGCACATGCTAATACAATGGCAGCATCTCAAAATGTTGAAGTGCGGAGGAAGGGGTCATGTTGAGGACAGCATCGTAACCACAAAGCCCGGTGATCTTGTGATTCATTGCCCTTCATGCCCACAACTGGGGATAAATTTAGATCCGGGTTGGGAGAACGCACCAAAAGAGGACAGGTGAGATTGTGATTCAGTGTGGAGAGAAAAGCACTAATATGTCAGCACATGCAGGTACTTGTATGCAGCAATGCTATGTATGGATTTCAATTTTCACCTGAAAAATCAGCTGGTCTTGTTGTGGTCAAGGGATCCTGCAGTGGATGACAGTTGGTCTTATTTTGTTCCTCAGGTGCTGTATGAGGAACACATTAAGGCGCATATGCATGAGGAAGATGTATGTAATCTCAGTTGTCTTGGCACTCATCCGAACTAATTGTGCTGTTGATCGTTGACAGATCAGCACGTGTGTTGGCTTTGCAGCTCTGGCACAGCAGAATACTAGAAATTTGCATGGGTTGAGATACACAGGTGTTGGGGCTGTTGTATGTGGACAAAGTGAATTGGTCATGCCTAATGGTGTATGCAATTTGGAAAAGGGGGAGAGGTGAGCATGGTTGATAATGTTTGTATGAGATTGAACCTCATTGGTGCGATGTTCAGATACGCAAACTCAGACTTTATCTTCGCCTACAGTCTACACGCTTATGCCTTGGATCTTCTCATGCTTGTCATAAGTTACGACATTGCCTGTCAATGGTTCGTCAATCTGGGGAAGAGAATGTTGGAATGGAGTGACATGCTAGATGTGCTGATGTCCTTGTACATGATGCCAGTGATTCCTAAGTTCCATCACCCAGCACATCGTGAGGAGGGACACGACCAATACAACTGCAATCTTGTGAAGGGAGTGGGGCTAAGTGACTATGAGAACCCGGAACGTGTTTGGGGAGTTACTAATGGAGTGGCTCCGTCAACCAAACCCATGCACCCAGGGTCAAGACTAGTTGTTCTGAACAATCATTTCAGCTTCCATAACTGGACAAAAGTTATGGGCTTGGGAAGTTCGTTGATGCGTCGTCATAGGGAAGCTGTACAGGAGCGAAATCTTCAAGTTGAAGTGCATCAGGGTCTTACTGCATCACTGCCGTTTGGGTTGAAAGAAAAATGGGAGAAGCAATGTCAGGATTGGGAGAACACAGCATATGGTAAACAAGGTGTAATCAACCCATTCAAAACAACGCACAGTTGTAAGTGTCATAATGTTATATTACTTGTACTACTGTTGACAGCTGTGTGATAGTTATGTCACAGGCCATGGTTGTGAAGGAGCTAGCCAAGTACGAGGAAGAGTGGTTGACAAGAGGAGGAATTGCTTACCATACTACAAGTGCGTCAAGTTTCTTGATTTTAGGTCTGGATTTGGAGGAGTCTCAGTGAGTAAGATCATGCATGGTATAAACGGGTTTACTAACTGGTGCTCTTTAATAAGATGGAAGCTATGAAGGATGGTGAAAGGAAATTGGGATAAGGAGCTGACTGATAGACAGTCAAAGATGCTTACCAAACAACAGAATGTCTTGTGATCAAAAATCAGGAACTGGATCCTGCTCCAGAACATCTACATGCCGGGTTTGCTGCATGTGCTGACGGAGATGAAGGAGGAATTCGGGGATGGCTCCAATGAGGACGTGGATCCTGAGAATATCGCACTGTGGTTACCATTGTTGTTGTCAGCACAGAGGCGATTGACTGCCTGACCGCAAATGGAAGAAAAATTGTGTTCAGCACAATGTTTTGATGCCTTGGATGACATATGGCATACCCTTTGTGTCAAAACGAGAATGCTTTTGTTCAAATTTGTGAACCTCTCAGGTCAGAAGGATGGGGTGAAGTCGCATGCAGTAATCAATAATGTGCATGAATGAGCAAGAGGGTTTGCTGAGACATACCGTGCAGCTCGTAGTGCCAAACTTGTGCTTTCTGGACCAGGATCCTGGGAGGAGCAACTTCGTGTTCTGAACAATTCTGATGTGCATTCATATGTGGATCCAGAGAGGGTGAAAAGTGGGCCAGGAAGACGGGGAACAATGGAAAACAAGGTTGATATTGAGCTTCCAGTGCCAGCGCTGTCTGCTAATGGAGACGAAATCCATCTGGTGTCTGAGGATCATCAAGACTTGGCTATTCGACAAGTGCACAGGACGGGACAGACCCGGCTTCAACTATCTTGGATCTGGATCACAATGCGCATTAGTAATGTTGATGATACTGACCCAAATGATGAAATCCTACGTGAAGTATGGGTGAAAAGCAGAGCCAGGGCAGAGAGAGCGAAGGAAGAGGTTCGTTTAGTGCAGGAAGAAATGAAGTGGACATTGAAATTTTTCACCTGGAAGGCAGGCTGGTGGAAGGAGTGAGCAAAACTCCGGAATGTCGACATGACTCTTGCCGAAGGCTTGAATGCGTATGCACTGCGACAGGAGAAGCTGCAGCGTGATTTGTGCAACGATTTCAAGGCGAAATGGTCAGAACCATTGAAAGAGGTGCCAGAGATGGAGGGTGGAATGGTGGATGATGAGGAGCAGGAGGAAGGGGAGGAGGAAGGGGAGGAGGGGGACGAAGAGGACAATGACAACGAAGGGAGGGAGGATGAGGAGGAAGAGGAGGAAGAAGGGAATTTTGGTGATGACACGTAGATGGACCTGCCTGTTTTAGTGGTACTGGTTGAATTTAGCATGTGATGTAATATTTTTCTGGAAAGCAGTACGTGTAGTACGTGTATATGTGGTACGAGTGCCGGTGAGGAAAAATGCTGCCGATTGAGAGGTGCCAGACCCCCATGACAAATGGGGAAGAGCTATGAGTACTAGTTGAATTAGCACGTGATGTATTTTTTTTTTTTTTTAACCTGTATATATGGTGCCGGCACTAGTGAGAAAAAAACCTGCAGATTGAGAGGTGCTGGACCTCTGCTACAAATGGGGAATAGCTATACCTACCATATGAGAATGCTTACTAAGCAGGTCCCAGCAAGGTGAAGCAGTAGCAGTTTCCATTTTGGGTGGTTAGGCTGACTGACCTTGCTGACAGTTCCAGCACTAAGGCTAACTACCCTTTTGTATACTTCAATGTAGCAGCATGGGTTGGCTCCACACTCAAGTCTTCCCTTCCTGCTGGTGCTTCTCCACTTCCTCGAGCTGAATTCCTGGCTGGCTTTGTTCAAGACCAAGGACCTTCTGTCTTGTACGAAACTCCTTTCCAAGAATTCCTTCGTCAACAAGACAATCGTACTGCGACTCAAGTGTTGGTTCCATGGACTTCGCAAACACTAGCTGGTTCAGGGGAACAGGTGATTGTTGCTGAATCCAGTTGTCGTGATTTGGCCATTGTTGTTGAGAGTGACTTGGAGGATGAGGACGAGGGTTCAGGTATGCGGAAAGTTGCGAATGCGAGTGTTGCAGTGAAACGCAAACAGAATGAGGATGGGGAAATGGGTGCAAGCCCTTCAAACAAAAAGGCAAGGATGGACTGAGTAGATAGAAATACTTTGCCACCATATAGATATTTTCTTGATTTTATCAGTTTTTTGTAGAGTTTTCATGGGCCTTTTTCTAGATAAATATATTGTACATCTTCAGTTAATCATGAGTGACATCTAAGAATCCTCTCCAGCCTCTTCAGAATCCCGTTCTTGAGACTCTGATTTGACATGAGCCCATTGTTCTAGAGTAGGCTGAGCTCTTTGTGGGTTGGATTCGTGCCACTCCCTCATCATTTCTAGCAAACCTATCATGTCATACCATGGAACCCAGGAGTTATGTTCATCACTGTAGCCTGTCCATTTGACGTAATACTGGATGTGACGATTCATAGGGTGTCTTTGTGATTGGAGGATATGTTCTACCTGATGTTCTTCGCCTCCAGCAATGTGAATAGGGGGTGGAGGTGGATCTTTGCGATTGGGAAACAGATCCTCTTCGTGTGGTCACAATAGGCTAACATTGAATACATCGTGAATTTGTCATAGTTTGTAGGGTAGTTCCAGTCGTACGGCATGAGTTTCTATAGCTTCTTTAATTGTGTATGGACCAATCCATCTTTGGTCCAGTTTCTTAGAGGGTCGTGTAGTTGTTATGTTCACTGTGCTGAGCCAGACCTTTCGTCCTGGCTGGAATAGCTCTTGATTGACCGGTAATCGCAACTTGTTCACATTTCACATTGCAGTCTGATTAGCCTTTTCAATTTCCTTTTTCAAGTACTCATGAAGGTCCTTCAGACTATTAGCTTGTCGATTTGCATCAGCATTGCGAATGTTGGATAGCAAAATGGTGAGTTTAGGATGATAGCCTTTGTTTACAAAGAAGGGCAACTGTCCAGTGGTCGAGCTAGGGGTGTTGTTGTATGTGAATTCGGCAATAGGGAGCATCAAGGCCCAGTTGTCCTGCTCATAGTTCAAATATATTTGCAAGTACTGTTCTAGGGTCTGATTCGTTCACTCCATTTGGCCATCAGTCTGGGGATGATAAGCTGTTGAGAAATTGGAACAAATATCTAGTGATTGCCAGAATGTAGAGATAAAAAGCATTCCACGGTCACTCACGATGTTGGTGGGTAGTCCATGCTTTGCGAATATGTGCATAATGAATAGCTGAGTGAAGTCTTCAGCTGTATCCATAGTAAAACATGGAATGAATATAGCCTGCTTCGAGAACCGACAGATGACTACCATGATAGCATCATAGGGTTTTGGTTGATTGTCACAAACAGTGGAGGGAGGAAGGTTAACAATATGGTCAACTGATACTGAAGACCATGGCCGTTCGCCAATGGGTAGCAGTTTTAGGAGACTGAAAGGCTTGCGACAAATATCCTTAGCGCAAATGCATTCAGAACAGGTGCAAACGTAGTGTAGGATATCCTTGTACAATCCAGGCCAGAAATACATCTTCGATACCAGTTGGACGGTTTTCCTGACCCCAGGATGACCTCTGAGCTTATGGTTGTGATGTGATTTTATAATGTCCATTCGCAAGTCGTTCACATCAGGTATGTAGATACGGTTTCGTCACCATAAGAGATCTTCATTGACAGAGAAGCCTTCCTTGTTCTTTCCCTTCATTTTTCACAATGCTGCATTCCAGTAGTTGTCCTTCTCAGCCCTGTGTATTTGGGTGAGTAGGAGATCCTCATTGGGCAAAAAATTTGCAAGGAGCTGTTCCAGTCGGATGAGAATCTTGTTGTTATGATTCTCTTGCCCCCCCTTTTTTGGATAGATGTCTGGTCTTCACATGAGGGTGTCTGGTTTCACTCCAAGTATACCAGGTCGGTAGTTGATTGTGAAGTCGAATCCTGAAAGAAATTTGGACCAGCAAGCTTGTTGATGACTGAGCTTTTTGGTGGTTGTGAAGTGCTGAAGGTTGTTATGATCACTATAGACCTGTATCAGGAATCTTGCTCCCTCAAGGTAAGCTCTCCACTGTTTGAAGCTCTTGATGATTGCAAGAAGTTCCTTGTTGTATATGTCATAGTTGAGTTCAGCTGGTATCATGGAACAAGCATAGTATGTGACTGGATGAATTTCCTTCGTTTCGGGATTGAGTTGACTAAGAATAGATGCGATCACAACATCTGAGGCATCAGATTCAATGATAATGGGTAGTGAAGGATCGAAATGTCAGAGTACTAGTGCTTCTGTGAAGGCATCTTTCAGTGTTTGGAAGGCGCTTTTACAATCTGGACTGTCGAAATCGAACTTCACGCCTTTTCACAATAGACGAGTCAAGGGTTTCATGATGCCAGAAAAATTGTCAATGAATCGATGGTAAAAGTGTGTGAAACTGAGGAAAGACTGTAGCTGTTTGATATTCTTGGGTTCTGGCCACTCCTTAATCACCCTGACTTTGTACAGATCCATTGCGATTCCAGCAGGAGAGATGATAACTCCCAGATACTCCACACTATCCTTATGAAATTCCAATTTCTTGGGTTTCACATGAAGATTGTGTTTGCGAAGATGCTGTAGTACCTTTCGCACATGCTCGACATGGTCCTTTTCGTTTTGCGAATACACCAGGATGTCATCGAGATAGATCACAATACAGATATCAACCATGTCGTGAAAGATCTCATTCATGAAGAGCTGGAAGGCTGATGGAGCATTTGTCAATCCAACAGCCGGAGTTGTAACATAAGATATAACTCAGACAGGCAAGGCTCCTACATCGAGTTACATACCTATGGGACAGATCAGTAAGTTAGTTCTAATGAGCGGGGCTTGAAATAATACAGTGGTGCCGGCCATTGGCAGCCTGCTATCCTTGTAGATACGTCCTATTTTGGCATATTCAAAACACTTAAACAGTTATGTGTGAAAGCGTATGACTTATCCCATATCACATCACGTGTCACATACCTCATACAGCTCTTAGCCTCTCACGCTAGCCTGTCAGATTACCAAATCATGTTCAAGGCAGCAACACAATATTTCTAAGTCCCAATCTATCAAAGCAAGAAATACTGCCCCCGCATAAGACATTTCTGATTTCTGGCATAATTCTAAGTCCATTTTCACACGAACTTGCTGAGATACGTTTTCATTTCAGTCTTCACTGCACCCAACTATAAGCAAAGCACAGGAGAAACATCTATTCAACGTTGAGTCCAAAATTGTAAGCATTACTATATCTATAGCATGGAATGGAGGTGTTTCGACAGGGGTTTTTTTGTCTCCTCTACCTGCTTCATCAGGAAAATCCACTTTGAACCAGGCCATCTGAGGTGTTCAAAGTCTACTGTGGAGTCTATGGTATCCTAGGAAATTCACCATCTCCTGGGAAACTTGAGGTAACCTGGGTAACCTGGGTGCCCTGAGTTGATCTGAGTTGATCTGAAGTTGACCTGAAGTTGACCTGAAGTTGACCTGAAGTTGACCTGAGGTTACCTAAGTTGACCTGAGGAAACCTGAGGCAATCTTCATTGACCTGGAGTGACCTGAGATGACCTGGGTAACAGTGATTGATCTAGGTGATCTAGACAACCTAGGCAACCTATACTGGAAGTGTTCTAGGGCAGTGATGACGGAGTGGGCTGCTTATGTAAGCAACAAAACTCGTCCTATAGACTCAGAATATAAGGGTTTGTATTGAAAATGTACACAATGTATACAAGAATCTAATCAGAACATAGAGAAATCAACAGTTCATTAGATTGTGCTGCTTATGTAATCATAAAAAAGTCGTCCATTAGACTCAGAATATAAGGGTTTGTATTGGAAATGTATACATTGTATACAACAATCTAATCAGATCACTGGGAATTGAGTAGGTTTCTATAGATTTGTATAGGTTTGAATTCATTTGTATAGTTGTGACGGAGTTTTGAATAGAGTTGATTAGAATTGTGTAGTTATGACAGAGCTATGAATATATTTTGATGCCCTTTTAGCTCAGTTGGATTTGTGCAGCCGTTGGACAATGGATACAGATTTGAAAGTAAGTCATAAGGTCACTGGTTCAATTCCCACTGGTTGCATTTACTAATTAGTTTACTACAGACTTCACCATTGTGTAAGACTGCTAATTCAATCACTACTAGTTTGTAATCACATGAAAAATGAGTATCTGAGATGAGAAATGATTGTCTGTGAGAATACCTTTTTGGCTTAGTAGTCTGGGCAAACCTGAGGTTACTCCAGGTTGTCCCAGGTTACCTCAGGTCATCTCAGGTCACTCCAGGTCATCCCAGGTTACTCCAGGTTACCTCAGGTCTCCAGGGTTACCAGGGAACAAGCATAAAATCAGACTTTAATTTTGGAAACCTGGGGGACCTGGGAGACCTGGGAGATATTTGTTGACCCTGGAAACCTAAGATGCCTTTCTAGCTAGGGTGTTTTTCCTGATGTACTGGGTGAAAAAAAGTATACAAAGTCAGCAAGGGAAATAAAGAAAAAATGTAGTGCAAAGGGGACCGCCTTGACAACACATACCTGTGTGCAGACCCACATGGGGAAGATAAACCACTAAAAGAGCAAATAAAACAAGGAGAATT
>RCHF01005081.1:0-27493 GCA_003987895.1 Neonothopanus nambi | reverse complement strand
GGCGTAGTGTTCGGACTGCGGCTACAGTGTCAATCTACTTCCGTTGACATCGCTCGGAACAAGCGCTACCTCCATCTAACAGTTCCGCTCAGCGGATCTGTCCTCCCAGCTCCACTTTTTTCTTTTTTTTATATCAACTAGTCAATTAGATCATATCTCCCCCTAAAGTCTATGATGCCTCCTCAGGTTCTTACTCCCTCTCGCCCAGGATCCATCCCTGACCGTCCTCACTCGAGTCCCATTCATTCTACTCAGTCTCTTCAGAGGCGTAAATCCAGTCTCGACGTGTCCGCTACCATTACATCTCGGAGTGCACGTGGTTCATTCAACGACAACGCTTCTCGTCGGGGTTCGCATACCGCTCCAATGTCGATAGTTCCCGATGCTCCTATCACCCCACCTCTTTCTCCCGGCCATAGTGAACACGATGACATTGGAATGGATGAAGTCGGCGATGAAATTGAGGGCGACCTGGATATGAACGTGGAAGATATCGAGGTGGAGGAAGAGGAAAATGACATCGTGGTAGATGACGTGCCCAGATATAGCGGCCCTGAGTCGGTGGGGCTTCATAATAACATTGTGGAACATCCTCACCCAGGATCCACCCTCACTGCCTCTGCATCCATCACAATGCAACCTAGAAAGTCGAGAGAGGCTATTGACACAATCAAGGGTCAGCAAGCGCGTTCGGTTCGCCAATTTAGCGGGCCTGAAGGCCAACGTCCTGCCAGGCTATTGGAGGATGAGATAGTGCATTTACAAAGGACTGGCCTCAAGTTGACAGATTTCGAGGTCAGAGGCACATTGGGTTGGTGTTCTATACTTTCGTCTTTCGTACTTGTCATAGATCTGAATTTTTTTGATATCAGGCACCGGCACTTTTGGACGTGTTCTCCTCGTGCGTCATCGATCCTCCGAATCACCTGGCACCCAAAACCATTTTGCTCTCAAAGTCTTGCGTAAGACCGAAATTGTACGGCTCCGCCAGGTTGAGCATGTCAATGCCGAGCGATATATTCTATCCCGAGTCCATCACCCCTTCATCGTCGATCTTTTCGCAACATTCCAGGACAGTTTGAACGTATACATGCTCATGTCATACGTCCCGGGAGGCGAGCTTTTCACACATTTGCGACGTGCTCAACGCTTTACGCCTGACGTGACACGGTTCTATCTGGCAACGATCATCCTCGCTCTCAAGTACCTGCACTCTTTCAATATTATCTATCGCGATCTCAAGCCAGAAAATCTTCTACTGGACTCACGAGGGTATTTGCGTCTGACGGACTTTGGCTTTGCTAAAATTGTCGACGATCGTACCTGGACGTTGTGTGGGACGCCAGAATACCTCGCACCAGAAATTATCCAATCTGATGGACATGGAAAGGCTGCTGATTGGTGGGCATGCGGAGTGTTGTGCTACGAGATGCTTGTTGGATATCCGCCGTTCTACGACGATTCTCCATACGGAATCTACGAAAAGATTCTCAATGGGCATATTCATTGGCCGAGAGAAATACATGTCGACCACTTGTCCCGGGCCTTAGTCAGGGCGTTTTTGAACCCTGACAGGACGCAGAGGTTGGGCAACATGAATGGAGGTCCACAGGATATCCTGGATCACCCGTGGTTCAGAGGTGTAGACTGGGATGCACTCGAAAGGAGAGAAATTAATGTAAAGTGTTTTTATCTAGATTCGAGCGACAAATTACTGATGTTCTACTGTAGGCTCCCATCATTCCACACACCTCCTCAGGCGATGACACGCGGCATTTCCTTCACCTACCTCTTCCTCCTGTCGAGGAAATTCCTGGCTTGATCAGAGAGGAGCAGCCGATCCCTCTACAACAGCGCCTTGATCCCATTTCATATCAATTTCTTGAGTTTTGATACTGCCTGGCTTTCTTCCTGACGTGCTTGCGGCACCCATGATTCAGCTAGGGTCGTTGTCTTGTCTACTTGTCTTCTCATTGTTACCCTTTGACCGTTCATACCCCTTTGACCGTGTTCCAAGGACATTCATTCATTTTATGTGCGCCTTTTCTGCTTGCTCTCGTTACAGAGCCACGTCTACTGTATCAGTCTTCGTTCTTCACTCTCATGCATAATTTTTTCCTGTTGGTCACAGCCAAACAGCCCATATATCTATTATATCCATTGCTATTGTATTCTTATACTTGGCTCGTCATCCCACCGTCCATCTTTTCGTTCTCTCTTCCTGAACTCCTCATCTACGCATTCGCGCACACATTCTTTGTATCTCTTCCTCTCTTCTGTTTTGCCATCTCCGAGTCTCCCCTGATTGCTTTTGTGTATAGTTTCCATTGACTTCAAAGTCTTCCTCATATATCCTTCCTCGTCTTGTCTGGGCTCATCCTTATTGTAGCTTTTCTCAGGTGGGGGGTGGTATCTTTGGATACCTATCCCTCTTTCGCGATACTTCGCGATTCCATATTGTTGTGTATCCTTTACATACTTATCTAGTTGGGTTTGGTCAATATATAGCATATACCTTTTACATATACATCTTCTGCTGTTGCGATAAGTTGATCATCCATAAAAGAAATCGAATATCAAAACAATACGACAACAGAATTCTTGTATTTACTGCCCCGAACCCTCTCCTGCGCCAGCCCGTGATGTCATGGCTGCCTGCCCAGCCGCAGTTGCAGCCAATCTCGACCGTTTTCGTTCCGCCTCTGAGAGAAGCATACGGATCAGAGTGCAGGTCGCATACTGAATGATAGATTAACTCACCTGCTTCCTTTTCTCTTTCGATCTCAGCTACAATAGCTTCAATTTGTGCGAGGTCGAGGTTCTGTGGTGCATTTGGCATCAGAAAGACCAAGGTATATAAAGCCAGACTCACGGTAATCTTCCCGTAGCTTTCCATTACACTAATTTCAATGTTCTTCGCACCTGTCTGTACCACCTCCAACAAAGACTTCACGGTAAGCTTAATGGCCTCCTCCCTTGAGAGGTCATCTTTATGATTCTTTTCTAAAAACTCTCGAACAGTTTTAGAAGAGCGCCCGATTGCATTCGCCTAGGGAGGTGAAAGATAAGTGGTGTCATAAAGTATGTAGGAAAGAAGCCGAAAGTTTCTGACCTTCCATGCACTGTAGATTCCGCTAGGTTCTGTCTGGTACAGACGCGGTATGTTGTCATTTGGGTCGAATCCGACAATCAATGTCGAGATACCAAACGGTCGAACACCACCAGATTGGGTGTACCGCTAATAAACCACAGTGAGCTTCCAGATGCACTTTCTGAGGGTGATACGTACCTGCTGAATACCAGCGATATGTCTTGTGATGTATTCCACCGTAACGGGATCTTCGACGGTAAGACGATGGCTTTGACATTCTATCCTTGCTTTGTCAATCAAAACTCGTCCGTCCGCTGTGAGACCTTTTGGAGGGAGAATCGCCGGTCAGATACTTTCTGTGGCAGGGCTAAGGCCAAACATACCAGCGAAAGCGAGACAAATATGATCATCCAGCATCACCACTTTCCTGACTGTACGAGGATCCTGAAGTTGAAGGACAGACTTCTTCTCTACACCAAGCACCACGACGTCCTTTCCACGCACACCGACCTGTATCACCATTCCAATTAGCTTTCGATCGGCTGAGTACTGAATGCACCAAACTGACAGCACAGGTTCCTTTTCTTACTGCCTCGAGAGCATATTCGACCTAACAATTTCAGAGATGAAGCTGAAGGTACATGACTGACGCGGTTATAATTGCTGACCTGGAATAGATGACCATCAGGAGAGAAGACGGTAAGTGCTGACAGAATGGATGTAAGTGTAAGACAATGTGTTCAATAAATTTCAGAGCAGACCTCGATCATAGGACCTGGACATTGTACAGCAAGAAAGTTATAAAGAAGAGAAAGTATTTCAGGACAGATTTGGGACGCGCGTCGCGGAGAAGGCAGCAGCTTGCAGTGTTATGTAAGCGAATGTCCCGTGATCAACGTGGCTGATGGCGACGCGTCGAGCTGGCAAATGACATACTTTATTAGCTCTTTATCACTATGAATTGTCAAATATGTTGCATGAATCTAGAAGAACTCCCGCTTCACGAAAGAGAAGCTCACTATGACCGTCATTTCCAGAATGAATCACAACGTCAGTTACCCTGAATTTTTTCCGATTTTTTCATCATCGTTATTGCCATCTTCTTTCTAGAATCTACTAGTCATGTAGGTCTGCAACGCCCCAATGTCCTTAAACCTTCAAACAGTCCTCCATCTCCTGATAAAAATGCCACGGGTTTTCAGTCGTGGACGAAGAAAAGAAAGTGGAGGATACCTACGTCCTCGAAAGTAGTGGAGGAACAGGATATTTTTTGGTACCCAGCTCTGCAGACCTTTCCACCCCCAAACTTTACGCCTGGTATGTTTTGCTCTTCGGTCTCTCTTTAATCGAAGGCTGAATACTTCCTGTCTTTGGATCCAGGTCTAATACCTATGCTGAGGAAAGCGCTATTGAAATCTTGTGACAAAGGATCAACCACAAGAGCAGTTTTGTGCTATGATAGAGCAGTGTTTATTCATAGACAAGTATGGGACGCAAGCTGGGGTTGCGGGTGCGTGAAGCTCGTTCATAAGTCCTAGGCTGCAGAAATGTATTTCTGATGTTAGCCTGACAGCTATCGCAACTTTCTAATGTCATGCGCTGCGCTCATGGATCAACCGTATCAACCTATGTACTTCCCCCTTCTTGACGGTCCAATCACCCCTGGAGTCCGAAATTTGCAAAAATGGATTGAAGAAGCTTGGAAGGACGGTATGGGCCGTACGAGATGCTGCATACATTGCTATTCACGACTCTGCGTCACAGGATTTGATCAAGAGGGCCGGGAAGAGCTGAAGAAACTTGTGAATACTAAAAAGTGGATTGGGACTTCAGGTCACTGTCTTGTCCATAGGAGAGACTGGCTATTCGACTGATAGCATCCTCTTTTCAAAACAGATTTGTACACAGCCTTCGTATATCGAGGTATACCGTGAGCTCAGTCTATATTCGCATCCTAGTACGGTTCACTCATCAAGCTGGAACAGCGCTGAATTGGTTGACGTGGAACTCAAAGACTCAAGAAAAGGTGAGAACACTTCGATGCTTGAGGTCTGCACTCTCTTAACCACCATAAAATCTCTCCTCGAACAGGCACCGAACCATTAATAACTTGGATAATGCAATACTTCAACCGGCATAGCAAGGTCAACTCTGCTGGTACAATCAATGCTGCCCTTTCTGGAGCTTCTCCAGTCCAGTGTACCCCATATATGCCCATAATACTCCAGTATCAGGGTCACTCTTGTACGGTGATTGGCTATGAGATGACCAAAGGTGGCAGTGTGAATCTACTAGTCTTTGATCCATCCAGGTGACCTACAGCTTTCTTGCATCCCACCATATGTCACTGCTTACATGACCTTCAGAAAGCCGACTGAACAGCTTCGGAGGACAGCTATAGCTCAATACATCTCAAGCGCTCATTTCAACAAACCGTCTACTAAATCAAGCACAACGACAACTCCAGGAATCAAGCATCGTAGCAGTGATTCGTCCATCAAGCTATCTACATCGGGCTTCAAGTCTGATGCCTCTGCCACTGAGCTGACGAATAAGCGCCCGAAGATGAATCACCCCTCTCCTGTGGGCGGCACCGTATTTCAAAGTCAGACTGGACACGCTGAGAGATTTTCTCGGGATAACGAGGACAACAGCGACTCAGGGTGGATTGAAGACGATGACGAAGACATCGAGTTCGTCGGCGAACGCAGACATGAGGACTTGGACGAAATCGAGTTTCTTGGACAAACAACACCAACGCATAGTAAAAACACCAAATCTGCACAGAAGAAACCGGATCAGCCCAAGGTGGAGAAGTCTATCGAATTAGAAGAGCCCTCGGTGAACGACTTGTTGAAATTCTTCAGGTGGGACAATAGTAAAATCAAGTTCGTAAATTCTCGATTTCTATACAGTTGCTCCAGGCTGATTGATATTCGCCTTTCAGAAAAAAGAATAAGTACCAGATACTTTACTTTCCTATGAGGGAGCCTTTGTCTAATAGTGAAAGGATGTCGAGAAAAGTGTTGACTAGTGAAAGGGTAGGGTAGATATGAATTGGAACTTCAAAGACTTCGTCCTTGGTCACTTTGGTTTATTGACCTGTGGGATTAGTGTATAGCTAATATTCATTGTAGAACATGCACACATACTAATAGTCATAGCGAATAGCTGTCTTCCCGGACAGCTACATGTAGTATACATACTCTATACAAAACGACATTCGGAGAAGTGGTAGTGACTACGACAAATCAAAAAGTGGATAATATCTAGGGATAACAAGAGGGAATACAACGCCGTACAGTTAAACATCGATATCAATAAGATACAAGAACTTGTTACAAGAAATACATAGAGGTACTGAGAGGAGGAGCGATCTTCTGGAAGCGTTCTCTATAAAAGTCAATGTGTGACTCCCCAGATACTGAAGACATAGTATCCGAATACCGGACATCTTCATGGAAGTGGAACTTCGCCCGGCGGCAAACAAGCTAAGATTGTCGTTTAGTGAAAGAATTCTTACGCTAAAGGAATTGAGAACTGAAGCATATACTTACGTCTGCGTCTAAATAAAGTAGCTTGAGTATTATGTGACGCGACGTGCTTGAAAAAAGTATCACTTACAATACACTGGAGCTGGGATCTTCACCGATCGAGTAGACCTGGCGTAACAATGAGAAAGCGTATACCTAAGTGCAAGATTATCAATATCATGTCTATAAGAACATGGGTTTACATACGCAATTTGTTGCAAGCTGCAGTTGAAGGACTTCTTTAACACCAAGTATAAAAAAATTGCAAGAGAAAACGTACGCATCAGCGTTCCCCCCGAAGTTCTCGTCCTCGATGATTGTATAGTGACCGGGGATCGAGGCTAGTAAGTCAATTAGCAGATGTCATGATAAAGCGCAGAAAATTCTACGTACTTCCTTTGAGTCCAGGTTGCGACTGAAGATAAAAATCTCTGTATACGGGATGGACTATATCTGAGCCAGAAGATGAGACTTCATAAAGCACGGAGGTCAAGCATCCTCACTCCGATCCACGACGAATCCAGCTTGACAATTCCCTGATCTGTCGGCTTCTTGGGGATTAGGGAAGAAACGGAAATGGTGGCGCTTTCCGACAATGATGAAGGTGATCTTGGGGCGGAGTGCTTTGGCACCCCATGTCCGGTACATGTGCTCAAGCGCCCCTGTCAGCATTTAGAGTCAATAACGCGTTTTGGCACAGTATTAGGTCCCCTACTTTTCAGAGGCTCAAGTTCTTGGTGACGAACAGTCTCAAATTCACCCTCTGAAACACCATCCCGGAAGAAAACAATTCGCTTTAAAAGATTCTCAGGGTTTCGCTTCCTGAAAACTTCAACAGTCTCCTACATGAGGTCATGAGTTTCGAAAGACAGACCACTCGAGACAGTTTAGAACTTACGGCTACCATATTTCTGAGCTTCTCGATGATTTCTAACCGAGAATGTTGAACACCAGTCTGAGCTGAATATTGCACTAGTTGACAAAATGAAAATGAGTTGAATGAGCCTGTGTAAATTAACAGTTAGATTCAATCAGTACTGACTATAATTTACGTCTGAGCTGGCGACAACTGAAGCAATTGAAGGGCCCGTACTCCCTGGAGCCGGGTGACTGACATCAGCACCTGCTAGATCCTGAGACACAGTTTCGGAGAATGGGAAGCAAGAGAAGGCGTACCTATGACCATCGTTACGTCCTGCTTCAAGAGATCCATGCCGTCTGACACTGGAACGTGGTTGATCCCTCCGATCTTTCCATTGATCCTAGAGTTCGATTGAAGATTGATTAGAGTTTGAGAACACAAACCGAGCGTATCATAAGACACGGACAAGACCTCACTTTAGAATCAAATTATTATGGTACTGATTGCAACGGCGCCCCTCTGCATCAGTCTCAAGCTTCTGGCTCCACCGCTATATAGAGCATCATCCGTACAGAAGTTGAGTATAATATGTCACGAACCCTCGTATTAGAATACTCACAATACATTGAGTTGCGACTCCCAGGAGGATGTCACCCGCGCGCTTGACGCTTTGGTAAAGGTCGGCTGCACTGTCCGGTAGAATACACACGGCGAGTACACCGGCTGGCGATTTGTTAGCGCCTGCTTGTTGCATAAACTCCAGGAGCATCTGAAGAAATCATCAGTAACTCAAATCAGACCTCATAACTCAATACACGCCTGTTGTATGTTTGCTTGAGGATTTCCGCTCTGAATATAGTATCCATTGTAGTTTTCGATATCTGAAGCCTTTGTCAATAACACAGCAATTAGCGATAAAAGAAACCCTGACAAATTCCTATAAACGAAAATCTTAGCAAGATATCAACGCAAGAATATGGAGACCTTACCCCGATTCCTCATCTCTTTGACAAGGTCACGCACGAAGTCATTCATGACCTGTGAGACTGGCTGTCCTGTAAGATTGACGACAGTCAAGATCCTTACACGGCCCGGCTTCCATAAAATCCTATTCCTGACGTCCCAGGTTCCCGGCCTCTGAATGAATTCAAAGAGTGAGTGATTTCACAAAAGAAGAAGCACAGAGCACAGACCTGATTGAGAGAGATACGATCTGGATAGGCGCCTTGTTGGGGTGCTCCGTACTCTATAGCAGGTGGCGGCAAGATTCTAGCATTCACAGTTAAAGGCTGCGAGTTGATAGTAATTCGAGCGCCATGTAGAAATTCCGAGTCGCTGTGGCCTAAGTTGTGCCATCCAGCAGTAATCTTTTGAAGCCTCTGTGCTGGATTTTGAGGTACGAAAGACAGCACATTGCGGACATGATCCGGCTGTAACTTTGGCTGGAGCGAATGTACTCTAGTCAGACCAACGTATGAACGGGTTATGTGATATCATGCCACAGACCTTATAAAGCTGGGCGGGAACCCTGCAAACCGTAATCGGGAATAGCTCATGTCTCCCAATCAACACTCCCAGTGTTTTTGGAGGAATATCCATCCGATATACTTGACGAAAATGATCCTATCACAACAGAGGTCATTCCAGTGAATACAAAAAATCGAAAGGTGTTAAACCGACCCCAACTGTCACTTGAATTCCTTCTTTGTCAAATCGTTGACGTCCAACATCGTGCACAACGTCTCTGATCACTCTAGAGCCGTTCCTTGGCGGAAGGCCAGGCATTGCAACTGTAACTTTGACCCCTTTAATGAACTGACGGAGCCGTTGAGTTTCACCCTCCGAGATTCTATTCAAGTCTCGGGTATTGTTGATCCTCAAGTAGCGTGCACAGACGTCCACCAACGATTGCTCCGGTAGTCTGCCAATCCATCGAATTCATTCAGCTACAAAAAGGTGGAACAGCTACGCAGTACGTACACCACGCCTGCTACCACATCCACGTTGATGATAAGTCTATCAATCGTGGGTCGTACACTCCTGAAATGTCATTGAGAAGAGCTCAAAGATTTGAGAGAAAAAGAGATTCTCACTGGAAAAAGCCGTCGAGAAGCTTGAGCGGCGACATTCGGCCGTCGAGCTCTGGCGTCAAAGCCTTGTCAATACGAAGCCGAATGTCAATTAATCGAAACTTCACCTCTCTGTGCTTGGGATTGCGCATGGCTCTGGGACCACTGAACGAAAAACTTTTTCCCTTTATATAGATTACCTGGACTCCTGTTGAGAGATGATCATTTCACGACTATGATAAAGTCAGTCTGAAGGGAAACTTACAATCTTGGTTGCGCCTGTACATACAAGTTGAGCATATTCAACCCAGCAGCAAAATCACTTTCGGATCCCAGATTCTGAGGTGTAGCTTGGCCGTTCAGAATGTTTTGCAATGATCTGTTGCAGGAAGAGGTCATTCAGTAATTTGATAATGTAGAAAATGCTCGTTACATACGCCATCCTAACTTCTTTGACATAGGCGATTTTGACAGACACCATCTTTGCACGCCGATCGGTTCGGTCGTGGTCCCAGGGAACAGTAAACTATGCATTCGTTAGAGTCAATAGCACACATCGTCTGTTATTTTCTTTTACTCACATTCTGAGTAGTAAACTGAAATTGGGCGAATGAAAACAGATTCTTCTTTCCGTCGAATACTACGCGTGAGCAAATTGTCATCATTTCAACATTCGCGCAGAGAGTTCACGATTGAAAATCGAACCTCCGGGTATCGGAAACAAATCTGGAGCAACACTCGTTTGAAGACGCCGAAGAAGCTCAATACCCTTCGCTATTCCGATCTTAGTCTCTCTCTCCGGGTTTCTGCTTGTCCATAAAGGTTGAATGGCTGTAGAAGGTCAATTAACATTGAAACAGTAAGAACATAGAATTATAGAAGACACCCACTAACTATAACCACAATATAATGACGTTCTCGCTGATGAGCTATTAGGCGGGCGATTTTCAACTACGGTACCCACCATCGTAGTGAAAAACAACAGCCCTGCTCGACCAGTGCAAATCGAAAGCATTAACATAGGCTTGCGTTGGTCTTCCAACAGTGCCAAACCGATTGGAGTGATTCATAGTACAGTTGAAAGCGTAAAAGTGAGGGAAGAGAGAAAGAGAGGAATATTGGGGAGGTAAATACGAATTTTCAAAGGCGGCCGAGGTAAATGAGCCAAAAATGAGCCATTACGTATCCGCGCGTTCATCACGTGATGAGACAATGACTCATACTTTCACGCTTCCGCTTCCTATGACTCATCGTGGTACGCTTGCGGCTTAGCAGCGCCACTGACACCAGTAGCCGCCACGTCAAAGATAAGAGACAATTAAGAAGAAGCGTAGTCGGAACAGTCCATTCGACGTCGCAGGCTGAAAAAAATGTAGTTAGCTCCATATCTTCACTTGGAATTCAGTAAGAACACCGTTCGGTAAATGGTCATGGCAGTCCATTTCCTGGTAGAGACACTTCTTAGAGACGAATCATTCGACGATCGGGCGATCTTTCGTGGAAAACAGTGTAACTCTGCAATCAGTCAAACGCATCCGAATAAGTCCGGAACAGAATAAAGTATGTATAATCATTACAATCATTCAACTTGATTAGACACCAAAAGCAAATGTCGGGATACCATACAAACCATTTAGAACTTTGACGTTTTCACCCTCTGCTGCACCAGCAGCAATATAAAGAGGAACGAAGTGTTCTTCACGCGGATTACAAGCGCGGAATCCGGGGTGTTTGGTAAGATCTTCGAGAGCTTTCTTGCGTTCCTCAGGCTATGTAGTACATAGGTGTAGATAAGTTACACGTAACAGAGATCAACGAGTCAGACGGCGACTCACATCTGGCTTCGTGACAGCATCCAGAATGGCTTTGTGGAACGAGTGGTGAGAAGGTTGAGCCGTATCAGGGTGGAAAGAGTTAAAGTCACGAAGGTTGTGGATCGTAAGTCCACCGGAAAGGACAAGAATGCCTTCTTCTCTCAATGATTTGACAACTTGTCCTAGCTTCCAATTAGCTTGCGGAGTAAGACTCGAATCTATCGAGACTTGGACCACGGGGATGTCGAATTCTTCTCCAAACATGAGACGGAAGGGGACAAAAACTCCATGGTCAAGACCTGGGCCTTCGAAACCTCGACCGTCACTGCCCCGAGCCTCGAGCTTGGAAGTGGTACGTGCCAGATAACCAGCCTTGCAATCATTGATCAGCGATTATCTGTGTCAGTAAAGACAACAAAGGCACTATACATCTTTATACAGCTGCACCAGTCGTTTGGACAGTTCGGTGTCTCCCTTTGACTTGAACTTGAGCTGATACAGTGCTTGCGGGAATCCATAATAGTCCATCAACAAGGGATTCTCATCTCCGTAGTCTGTCACTGTTCAGAGCATGAGCAAAGGACATTCCGGTGTGTATATACACTTTCTTCAGAGTTCACTAACCTTGTCTTTCGCCCAAAGTCTCCCAATGCGCGCTGAATACAACGATCGCTTTTGGATTGTACTTCTTCAATAGTGCGGGACCAAAGTCCTTGAGGAAGTTTGCAAGTGGGCCTTTTGGTCCCATCCAGGCTCCGATACCGCCACGGCTTCCACGGCCTCCAAACACCGAGTCTATCTGCGATTCCGGGAACGCAAGAGCAGGGCTACCTGTATGAAGGTCAGCGTCTAGTACTTTTATTCGGCATTGACGATGCAAAGTACCGTGTGAGAAGAAGAATGCAGGTATCTTTTCAGGTGTAGACGGCAGCGAGTCAAGAGCTGAACGCCATTCGGATTGGCTAGAGGGAATGGTCACGTTCGACATGGAGCTAGAAGAAAATGGTACGAAGATGTTCTTGAAAGACTGTTTGGCGCTCGATGGAACGAGTTTAGGCAATCGCTCGGAAAATTTTGAGGAGAACAGGATTGAATGAGATACTGCTAGGATAAAGAATAGTAGAAACCCAAGTTGAACGCAAGAGGGCATGCAATAAATGTATAACTTGGAGATGTATACATGGTGCGGGGAATATCCTATACTATAAAATAGCACGGTCTTTTCGCACGCCCAAAGCTTACTAATAATTAGATAATATATTTACCTAAGCAACTTCGGCAGGCCGAAGGTCTGCCGCTGACGTGCCGCAGGCACGGGTCAAGCTAAGCTTGTATGAGTTGTGATTATAAGGCATGACTGATCTGTATTACGCTGTCTCATGTAATGCTGACAATTACCGTGGGTTAATTACGAGTTACGCCACAGTCAGCGTGTCTTTCAGTCTTTGTCCTTGTTCTCGACCAAATCTCTTCTCTCCTTGTCTGCCTTTGCAGAGTCATCAATAATTTGTATCATTATCAGCTTAGATCAGCCATATTTTGAGCAAGCAAGGCAATGGCGACCAAGTCCAATTACGGATGGTTACAGGGCAAGACAGTGAGGAAAGGCGGGAATACGTCGTCCAACTCACATACTCGTTCATCGACACCCCAAGTTCAGAGCACTTCCACGACTATATATGGTGGCGGCGTTAAGGATCCTTCAGGGAGGACTTCGGAGTACTTTGTATGTGAAGCCAGTCACATTGACCTAAAACCCCGCTGACGAGTTGATAGTCTATGGATGATCAATGTCCTGTGTGCAAGAGTGATCGATATCTGAACCCGAAACTACGTTTGCTTGTCAGTTCATGTTACCATAAAATGCATGTATTCTCTGTGCCAATTTTACTTCAATCTTACACGATATACTAGGTGTGAATCTTGCATAGACCGATTATTTACACTTGGCCCTGCTCCTTGTCCAATCTGTTCGAAAGTTCTTCGAAAGTTAGCGTTTTCCCCTCAGACATTTGAAGACCTTGGTGTGGAAAAGGAAGTCGCGGTCAGAAGACGGCTAGCGAAAGAGTGAGTAAAGTTCCCAATCATGGAAAATCAGTGTTGATGCCTGGGGTCAGGTTCAATAAACGGCGGGAAGACTTTGACGACCTTCGTTCATATAACGATTACCTGGAAGAAGTCGAAGATATCGCGTTCAACTTGATAAACAACATTGACCTTCCACAAACAGAAGCCCGCATTGCGGCCTACAAAGCTGCTAATGCCGCTATCACGTCTCTCAACTTACAACGAGAGGAAGCCTACGCTCTCGCGCTTAAGGAACAAGAGGAGCTCGACCGACGTGAACGTGAAGCACATGCAGCCCAGTTTGCGCAACAGGAACAATTGGAGCGTGAAGAACGCGAACGGGAACAGCGCGAACTCATCGATAAATTAGAGACGTCTCAGAAGGATGCTCACAAGCTGGTTGCGAAATCACGCGCGAATGCTGCGAAGCGTTCCTCTGCTCGAGTAGCGTCAGCTAATTCTGGACTGCTGGGAATGGCGTTTGGTGGAGATTACGCTAAATTGCTGAAGACGAGGACAAGTAAACAGGGTACGAATAATACACCCGATGAACCACATGTGCCTTTGCAGGATGACTGGTACGCGTACGAAGACTTGTATGTGCTCAAAGCTGGTGGCTACGACGATGTATTCAGCGAGGCGGTGAGGAAAGACAGAGAGGGGATAATGAGAGGAGGTGGATACAGAGTAGAGGAAGCATGGGGCAGAGCGTTGCTGAGCGCGGTAGCTGGACTGGACTTGGAACCTCTGGTAGGATTGGACGAGGATGTGTCTATGGCTTCTGCATAATAAGATAGAAAAACTCTTCTCTGGGCCTGGACTCGACTCGGCAATCGGCTATCGATCTTAGCCGGGCTTCGGATCGGACACCGAAGTATTTGATCTTGTTTATGCATCTTCCCCTTTTGGATAATCCCATGTCGTCTTCGACAATCGATAGCTCAACAAATTTCGGTGAATCCTCGGAAATACTCACCTTTTCAGTTCTCTACTTGTTTAGGACGTCTCTATCAACTTATTTTTTGACATTGCTAGCTTGGACACTCAGTTTCATGGTTTCAATGTTTTTTTTTGTTCTCAATGACCACCTGCCGCTTACTCAGACCGTCCGTGCTCATCACAGCCTGATAGATAACCCGAAACGAGGGTGGAAATTTTCTCGAACGGTAGTACAATGTGGCAGCGAACGCATATGCTTACAGCCCCAGCTTCTAAAAATTTTATGCGGTAATCGCCTTGTTGCAGGCCGAGGTACTGCCTGGTCGTACGAAACTCGGCTCTACTCGAACTTCTTCTCCAATCTTCCGTGAGGTCCAGATTTTCTTCATTGGCCAATCCGCGCCCTACAAAAGTGCCTCTGTTTTCTTCCTGGCATTCCCGTGGGTTCTCCCATAAAATAGCTTTCAACCGTACTCTTCTCTCCAACCTTCACTCTTACGATGACGTCCAAAGATCCAACGTCTAAAGTGGCCGGTACGTTTTTTTCTCTTCACCGCTTCACCATAATTTTCAACGACATTTTTGCAGACCTTGACCATCATGAACACTCTAATCCACACACCCCAGGGGACTCTACGAGAGCCAACTCCCCTGCCAAAGGCGACTACATTATTATCTCATGGCCCGAAGGTGATCCCGAAAACCCCATGAACGTATGTAGCTTCCTCCTCCTCAAAAAATTTTTTTCTAACGACGGCTCGCCAGTGGAGTAAAACAAAGAAATGGACAACAACAATGCTGCTCTGTCTCATGTGTCTCTTCATGTAAGCTCAACCCCCAATTCTCTAACCGATCATGTACTAAAGTAGTCAACAGCGGCTTGTCTACTGCTGGCTATTCTGCCGGTGTAGGAAAAATGGTCGAGGAAATGGGTGTCAGCAGGGAAGCTGGTCAAGTCGGCATGTTCGTGTTCAACGGTAGGTTTTTTTCTGTGACGCGCTTGAAATTTTGCTCATCGCCGCCTTCTAGCGTCATTTGCTGTCGTTCCCATGTTTTTGGGCCCTCTTTCTGAATTTTTGGGTCGTAATCCCATCTATTTGGGCTGCTATGCCATGTTCTGCATTTGGTTTATCCCAATAGCTCTCGCTAAGGTCTGTACAGTCGCTTTTCTTTTTGGCCTTGAAGCTGATTTTGGTACTATCTAGAACATCGCCACGGCTATCATATGTCGTCTTCTATCAGGTTGCTTCGGTGCCGCAGGGACCACCATCATCCCTGGGACCCTTGCTGACATATGGACAACCGAGGAACGTGGCCTCCCTATCGCAGCTTTCTCGTTCGTCGCGGTACTTGGTACAGTCGCAGCTCCCCTTTACAACGGATTCATTGACCAGAACCTCGGGTGGCGATGGATTGAATGGTTAGAACATTCCTATTTTGGATCGTATGGTCGCTAATGTGAAAACTTAGGATCCAACTGATCGCAAACGGCGCCTTGTTTACTTGCGAGTTACTTCTTTTGCGTGAAACTCGAGGATCTCTCCTTCTCGCCCGTCGCGCCAAGAAGATGCGCAAGGAGACGGGCGACAACCGTTATCGCGCACCATCGGAAGTCGAAGTATCATCTCTTAAGGAGCTCCTGCACGCTTCTACCACTCGTGCAGCTATTCTGCTCGCCACTGAGCCTGTCGTCTTCTTTTTCTCGCTCTGGTTGGCCTTTGCCTGGGCGATGGTGTTCCTCTTCTTCAGTGTTGTATGTCATTCTTCCTCAAGTAATTTTGAAATTGAATTTTTGACGTAAACGTCTATGTAGATTCCTCTGACTTTCGTCGGAAACCATGGATTCAGCGAGGGTGTCGGCGGATTGCCTTACATCTCTTGTATCATTGGAACTTTCTTCGGACTTGCTGCTTGCTTCCACCAGGCACATTTGTATAATGAGGCCACTCGCAAGAATAACGGTGTACCTGTACCAGAAGCACGTCTGTATTGGTCGACCATCGGTGGAATTATACTCCCCGTGTCTCTGTTCTGGTTCTCGTGGACCCAATTCGCATCTGTCCACTGGATCGTTCCTACTATCTCACTTTGCCCTCTCGTATTTTCCATCTGTGAGTGTTTTTAACTCATATCGATGTACATCAACTTAAGCTTTCTACTCAGATATGATTTTCGACGCCGTGCAAAATTACCTTGCGGATGGATATGGAGAATATGCATCCTCGGCCATTTCCGCGCAAGGCTTTATCCGTAATATGCTTGCTGCCTCGTTCCCTCTGTTCTCTCAGCAGATGTAAGTCTAACAGTCCGAACTTT
This sequence comes from Neonothopanus nambi, assembly GCA_003987895.1. Lineage (NCBI taxonomy): Eukaryota > Fungi > Basidiomycota > Agaricomycetes > Agaricales > Omphalotaceae > Neonothopanus > Neonothopanus nambi. The sequence goes on along the minus strand of RCHF01005081.1, from coordinate 10,802 downwards.
CGACCACATTGACTAAGGGTTTTTCCTAGGTTTGTCAATATGAAGTACCAATGGGCTGGGACTATGCTCGCCCTTATTGCCACTGTCATGGTACCCTTACCTGTAAGTGTCTTGTACTGGTCCCGGGTAACCGAAGCTCACTTTGTCGCTTTTCTATGTAGTTTATTCTCGTCAGATATGGCGAACGTATTCGTGCCAAGTCTCCCTACGCAGCTGCTACCACTCAACTCTCGCTTCCGGCCATGTCCGAGAAGAAAGACACCCATGCAACAGTGGAGCACGTTTAAAATTAATCGATTTTCTATCGCGAAGTAGGTAATGACGACGACGTTTTCTACGTTACGTTTTCTCTGGTCTGGAAAGTCCTTGATTCTTTCTTCTCGATATTTTGGATATTGATAAGGTTATATACATACATTACGACTGTAATTTCTGTCACGCATACTTCTTCCCCCATCCAATCTGTAATGTCTTTAGTTCATCTCATGTTTAGCCCAAGATCTTATCATCAATAGCCTACCTCATTATGATCACTGATTCACTGACGATACAAACGTTATATACAAAATTTAACAATATTTCCACTCAATTCTATTTCAGCTATTTAGTCAAGTTTTCTAACAAAGACTGGACTGAAAAGAAGAGTGCATATACTGCTAGAGATTTCGTTGACGGAGGTTGCGTTGAAGCCTGACCCGTGAACGAGCCATCCTCAGTATATAACACTGCTCCCACCATTCTGCAACGGCCCGTCCGGGCCCTATAGACACGAGTTACGTCAGCAATATTGAAGCCCAATTTGGAAGTCTGCAGACGTGTTAGCTTCACCTCGATGAGTCTGCCCAGGACATCTACTATCACGCGTCAGACAGTGTCGCAAAAGCATGTATTATACTCTGAAATCCTGTCCATCACTTCTGCTATGCGAAAAAATTCGCGATGGGCTTCATCAACAAGTTTCATGAACGTTAGAGGTTCTGCTTTGGGCAGTAACCTCGGGCTACGAATAGCTAGTCCCTCTTTTAACTCTCAAGTTAGTGGAGGGGAGAGCAAGGAGTCGGATCTTATGGCTGGGTTTCAGGAACTTAAAAGGATTATACGAGATGTGGATGGTGCGAAGGCAGCTACGTTTATTTCGTGTACTGTTTAGACTGATATTTTCCATCGGTATAGATGTGACGGAGGTACCACTATCAACGCTTTTATCCCCTTTCTTTGCTATAATCCGCTCCCCGCTTTCTACCGGACCCATTACTTCCACCGCTCTATCTGCACTTCATAATTTCTTCGTCTGGGGTCTAATTTCCGTCAACTCCAACGGACTGGAACCAGCACTAGTTGAGCTCAGTACTACAGTCTCTCGATGCAAATTCGAACCGAGCGATTCTTCCGGAGACGAGGTAGTCTTGTTCAAGATCCTGACGGTCATTCATGACTGTTTATGTGGATACAACGTGGGCAGTATATTGGGCGACGTGGAAGTTTGTGAGATGCTAGAAACAGTCTTGACGACTTGCTGTCAGATGCGGCTTAGTGGTATGTATTTACATTATATGGTACTTCAAGCCTCACGCTCTCTACAGAGGTTCTTCGGCGTTCCGCGGAGAACACGATGCATTCGCTTGTAAGAACCGTGTTTTCGCGCCTTCATGCTCTCGACCCGGATACAGAAGAAGCGAAACTTGCAGTAGGCGACGAAGATGCCGCTGAAGGAGAAGTTAAGATGTCGATGTCTTCAACCCAACTATCCGCAGATGCAGAAGTAGAAGTAGAAGGATCATCGGCTGAGGCAGTTCCGGATGAAGAAGCTACTCAGGAGGTACAGCCCGAACGTGAAGAACCTGAAACAACACCTACACCGCCTACACCATCCACGGCGACTATTCCTCGGTCCGAATGTAAGCGTGCTTTTTATGCGCCACACTAGTCGACTGATATTGAACTTGGATCCAGACAGTTTACCTTCAATTCTAGAATTGTTGCGAGTTCTTGTGAACGTGCTGGACCCAAGCGATCAACAGCACACTGATTCGACGCGTCTCGTTGCTCTTGGTATTCTCAATTCAGCTTTTGAGGAAGCGGGTCCCCGGATAGGCGCCTTCCCTTCGTTGAAGTCTCTCATTCTGGACCCTGGTTGCAAATTCCTCTTCCAACTTGCGCGTTCCGATAATCCAACAGTCCTTCACGCAGCCTTGCGTACAATTTCTACGATGTTTGACACCATGCGCGAACATCTTAAGCTCCAGCAAGAGCTCTTCCTAGCGTTCACTATCGATAGGCTTGCTCCTCCTCAACCTGTTGGAAATGGAAAGGTCTCTAAGAAAGGTGGTTATCCAGCATCTCCGAGGCCCGGGACGCCGTCTTTGGGGCCGGCGGAACCGGAAAAAGAGGGCGAGCAGGGTGCTGCAACGCCCACACGCGTATTGGTGGCACCTGCACGCGGGGAGACGAGAAATTTGATGTTAGAGACTCTAACTCAGATCTCCCGGCATCCAAGCTTCATGGTCGACTTATACGCCAACTACGACTGCGACATAAATTGCGAAAATCTCTTCGAGCGTTTGATAGAATTCTTGACGAAGGTATTTTTGCAATGTAATTGAAATCTGAGCCCGTTTTTGACCCTTTTTTTCTTTAGGCGGTGTATCCTTCAAATTACCCTGGTGGTCTTGACGCTCAACAAAGGAACGCTCAGTACCTGTGCCTAGATCTGCTACTAGCCTTCGTCAATGACATGGCAAAACGCGCTGAGGGTGTTTGTGACTTCTTAGGCTTCCGCATTCTTCAACCACTAACGGGATAATTTCATAGGTTTTTCAAGAGTGGCCCTCGGTAGGTGCACTTATCAACGGTTCAAAATTAATAAGTATTCTGACTGGAGGCTGTATAGGATTATCCATTGCCCGAGTCCCTTAGGCAAACGAAGTCGCAGAAGAAACTAATACTGACCGGTGCATCTCGGTTCAATGCTAAGCCAAAGACCGGAATTGCGTTTCTAGAGGAAAATGGGCTCATCTATACAGATATCTCTCCAGAAGTTGATAAGGCTCGCAGTCTTGCCAACTTTCTCAAGAGTTGTACGCGTCTGGATAAGCGTCTCCTTGGAGATTACATCTCCCGGCCAGAAAATACAGACGTCCTTAGGGCGTTCATCGAGACGTTTGATTTCAAAAATGTGAGTTAGTATTATTGTAGACGTGCAACCTCACTCTGAACCGGTTTCCTTTTCCAGAAACCTGTAGCAGAGGCGATGCGCGAGCTCTTGGAGTCATTCCGTCTTCCCGGTGAATCCCAACAGATTAATCGTATCACTGAAACCTTTGCCTCTATATATTTTGCTGCTGGTCCCGGTACGGATATCCTCCTGGTCTTTAGCCTCATTATTCCTCTTTTAACATGAGACGCTTAGCCGAGATTAAAAGCGAAGACGCTATTTATGTGCTAGCCTACTCCGTGATCATGCTGAATACGGATTTGCACAATCCCCAGGTCCGAGTACGTTACCTCCTCTCTTCATGGTATCAACAGATACATAATGGACACATCAGAGACGTATGTCGATTGAGGATTATATGAAGAATTTGCGTGGGGTGAACGATGGGTCTGATTTTACACCCGAGTTTTTGGTAAGCTAGGATAATTTACTAATGTGCCGTTTTACTCATATATCTGCTTTAGCAAGAGATTTATGATTCGATACGAAAGCGCGAGATTGTTATGCCTGAAGAGCACACCGGACAGCTAGGTTTTGAGTACGCATGGAAGGAGTTGCTCACTCGCTCGAGGCAGGCAGGTATGGTACGACTCTCTTGTCAATTTGCTCCTACCCTCACCGCTCGACCTAGGCTCTCTTGTCTCCTGCAATACACCTTTATTCGATGTTGACATGTTCAAGGCTGTATGGAAGCCCGTCATCTCCGCCATCGCCTACGCTTTTATGAGCTTCGACGACGACTACATCACTCAGCGTGCTATTGCAGGATTCCGACAATGCGCTACTCTAGCAGGACACTTTCATCTCCCTGATGTCTTTGACTTCGTGGTTGTTTCCCTGTCACAGGCGACTAGCCTTCTTCCCGATACCTTACAGGTTACTGTCCCCAACTTCCCAACTATTGACGTTGAAGGGCAGAGCGTCACAGTTTCTAATCTGTCCATCAAGTTTGGAACAAACTTTAAGGGTCAGTTGGCTGCTGTTGTGCTGTTCCATATCGTCAACGGGAACGGGAATGCATTGCGTGAAGGCTGGACTCAGGTGCGAGCCCTTTTACGATTATTTGATATGCATACTCAGGAAGTTTTGCCTCCCTAGATTTTTGAAATGTTCCAAAATCTATTTTTGCATTCTTTGTTGCCTACTCGGATGCTTCAAATGGAAGATTTCCTGGGTGGCGTGTCCATGATTCCCTTACGAGGCGCGCAACCACAACGACCCTCGGCTAGGGGTGATGGTGGTTTATTATCTGCGTTGTCCTCTTATCTCATGACACCATATGGGACTAGTGCTGATGCACTCGTACCCGATGCGACCGACGCCGACGTAGAGAACACGCTATGCACTATCGATTGCATTACATCGTGTCGGTTAGACGAGCTCTATAGTCAAATAATGTCAGTCTTCGATTTATAGCTTCTGTTGAGGCTGTACTGACTGCATCCTGTCAGGCAACTTGACCTCGATGCATTAGTAGCCGCTGTTCGCGCTCTTGAAGCTCTCGCTCATGAAAGGACCGTTGCCAAGCTCAAACAAGAGTCCGACGATGGTCTCTATCCCGCTCAGGACAACGATTCACATTCAATGCCCTACGACCCAGCATCAGTCTTCCTGCTAGAAACTATGGTAAGCATAGCATGTCAGGTACCTCAACACATCGAAGAGTTGTGGTAAGTTGTCAATAATTATTCCTCGTGGCTATGATTTGTTGATCTTGTGAAGGCCTGTCGTTTTTGAGCATTTGTCAGCACTACTTTCATCTGCAAGTCAATATAGCGTTCTCCTTATTGAGCGCGCAGTCGTTAGTCTACTACGTCTCTGCCTCATTTTAGCTCAAAAGGTGATTCAGTCTTTTTCTGAAATTTAAATCAAGTCTTATGGTCTCTTCCACACATAGCCATCCCTTCGAGATCAGATATATGTGTCTTTAGACTTACTATCCGGTCTCCCTGTAGACATATCTACGTCTGTTGCAGAGCAGATTATTGCTGGCGTCATACTTCTGATCCAAAAGCACAGAGAGATAATCAGGTAACATTGGTTCTTCTCCCTATGTCGAAGTCACAATCGTTAAATCATTGCAGTTCTCAAACAGAGTGGAATTTGGTTTTCGCATTGATTCGCTCCACTACATCCCATCCTGAAGCGGCACGGCTCTCGTTCGACCTTTTGAATGGTCTCGCCTCAGATGGGCCCGAGCAATACGTTACCGTCGACAATTATTCTGGTCTGGTGACCTTACTAGATGACTTTGCTACTATTGCCAGCAAGACATCAGAAAGCCCGCAACACCAGGGTCGGCGTCACGAACCTTTGACAGCTGCAAAGTGAGTCTTCGCTAACATCGATTCACTTGTCGTTCTGACTCAAAGCACAGTTCGCCGCCGATTGAGCGTGGACGAAAGGCGATTGACTTACTGTCAGGCCTCAAGAGATTCTTCTCGACAATAATAGAAACTGCCAATCTGCAACGCGAACAAGGTAAGGTCAACGGCGGCTCCTTCTGAACAAACCACGAACCTGATTTGACCTCTCATATAGCTTGGCGCCAGCTTTTCCTACCTCTTCTAATGTCGCTCAGCCATCAGTCTAGCAATGCCTCTCGTGAGGTACGACAGAGTGCTATCAGTCAGCTACAGCGGACATTGTTGGCCTCGCACCCGATACTCGATCAAGCAGATTCAGTTCAAGTGGAAGAGATTTTCAACAAAGTCATTTTCCCTCTGTTGGACGAGCTGCTCAAACCTCAAGTATTCCAACGCGACCCGAAGGGCATGCCAGAGACGCGGCTCAGGGCTTCGGCTCTACTTTGCAAAACATTCATGCATTTTGAAGTTCGAGAGAGCCAAGCTGACGCTGACATCCGAATCTTGTGGATCGAGATTCTGGGCTTACTTGATCGTCTAATGAATGTCGATAAAGGCGACCAATTGGTATGTCTTCAAGTCGTTCTTTGCTTGACGAACTTATTCATGTTCTTTAAAACAGTATGAAGCGGTCCCTGAGTCCCTCAAAAACGTCCTCCTCGTCATGAATGCAGCTCAGATACTTGTCCCTCCTTCAGCGCAAGATGCACGAAGCGAGAAGCAGCGCACGTTATGGTCGACGACGTCGGAGCGAATGGAGCGATTCCTCCCTGGTTTCTTGACGGAGGTGATACCAGTTCCTGAAATAGCAGAAGAGGTTACCCCGGCGGTGCCTGTAGTTGAAGCAGCGTCATAGCAAAGTCTTTCGAGGGCACTACATAGTCTGGAACATATTTATTCTGTCGGATGCTATAACCAGTGCCTTGAGGCACGATGTGTACGATAATATTTAAAATAATTACATAGTAAAACCGGACATTCAGCTATCGCTTTCGTACAATCTTCTAGAAGAACTTCATCTTGGACAACCTTTATGAAGAAAGTCAGCGCTCTTGAAGCTCATAAAGGAGACAAGGGACAAATTTGCAGACCTTACACGCGTATAAATAGCCCCAATGATTGCAGCGGGAGCGATCAAGTATGCAACTAGTCGAATAGCAAGCGGGACATTTTTCTCTCCCCAGTGCGACCACGCTCCGCCGAGGTCAATTGTGAGCAGAAATAGCGGGAAGAGAATGTAACCTGATAATCTGAACGCCGGGGTCAGCTGAGGCTCCTCGGCAATAGCTCGGTGAACTGACCTATGATATTTCCAGATAGCCTTTGCTTTGACACCTCCGCCAAAAGCGGCACCATTAAACCAGACACTCGCACCGCCAACCAAAACTTGGGCAACAATCCATGCCGTAGCTATGATTCCAAAAGTCTTCAGTCGTAATATGTACTGGATCAATAACCAAACGTCATTTCGATATCATCGGGACAACTCACACCGTGCCATGATTTGAAATGAGCGGCGCCTCTCAACGACTTGTTATAGACAATAGCAAATGTACCGACAGCGGCGCAGGGAAAGCCTAGGCAGAGGATAGCAATCTGATGACGAGACAAACCAGCAGCTTTCGTTTTCGGCTGGGAAGTTGGTTGCAAAGTCAAAATGCCTGGTGCCAAAAGATGTCTAGCTTTGTTTTCGAAGAATAATATCCAGGACAGACACACCGTATGTGAACAGAGCCAGAGCCAATGTCTGGAGGGTTGGGTGCAGAAGGAACCAGCCAGCTTTCGTTGGCTCGTTGCTCAACATGACTACCCATGTTGTTATCAGAGTAACCTAGACATTCATGAGTTCTGTCATAGAACATGAAATCGACATAGCTCACTCCGGATGCTCCCTGTCAATTAGGCGATTTGGATTTTAGCCCTCATAGATGTATCCAGAGACACTCCAAACGCACCAGAGCCACCAAGTTGGCTAGAGAATCTCCCTTCCTGTCCTCTGGTTTGAGTAGTTGTTCTTCGCGGCCCATAGTAGGTGTTTTCTGAGGATCTGTCTCGTCGCCTTGTTCTGAGGGAAGCAAAAGCTCGTAATCTTCAGCGTTCGGACTTGTAGGCATCACAAGGGGGTAGGTATTTCTAGTCCCGGGTTCGCTTGGGAGAAAATGTGTAAAGGGCAAACCAGACTTTTAGACCACGTCAGTGCATGTCATTCCGTTCTCGGGACTCGTTCCCAACGGTAATCAAGGCAATGCTAGTTGTCCGGTTGACGGCAGACTGCGTTATATAGTAGTGTGTGAAGTAGGTACATCGGGATAATTAGCGCCTCACGCTATTTGAATAATATTCCTTATGATTGGTGCAACAGCACAACAACAGCAGACTCATTATGAAGATGACTAGTGTATAACCGTATATAAAAGCAAAACCTCACAGCAAACACAGTGTAAGTAGGTATAAAGAAATAACCACTGATAAAAGAACGGGGGTATTATTTAAGCGATAGAATGTGAGTAGCACTGTCGAAAGCATTGCCAATAAGTAGACAAGAAAATTGCAGTAAAAGGATTCCCAATCAATGATGTGACAGAAGAATGAAAGAAAGGAAAAAGAGAGACATCCATGTTTACAGTATCGGCCAGCTACCCTCGTCTTTCCATTTATCCACAATTTCCTTGACGTTTTCGTGATTGAACTGCGGTCGCTTGAGCTTGTAACCAATGACCTCCTTAATCTTCGTGTTGTTGAAGGCAACAACGTGCTTCTCTAGAGCGTATTTGTCCATGTACGCGGACAGAGGTGTTTTGGTAACCGGGGGATTGGAATTCTGGATCATCTGTGTCCAACCTCCAACATGATGCTCATTGATATCCTCCACGGCGTCATCCATAAACTAGAACACGAAGTGATAAGAGACGACGAAGCCTAAGAGATACGTAACTCTTCACCTTGTACAAAGTCCGCTCGCCCAAATTAAAGAATTCGAATGTAGTCCCAAAGAAAGATGTGACTGTCTCGCCAACACTCAATAGAGTGCTATTCGAGTCGTCCACCTGGTCAAACATGTATATCAGACTTTATGGTCACCAAAGAATGCTGCATACACATACCAGGTTGAAAAGAGGAGCAATAAGCTTCTTATCATGAGGAGGCATGCCCTCGACTTGTGAGACTTTACTCTTGTCATTGTGAAATATAATCTCTTCTCCTGCCAGACTATCAGCCTCTTTTCTTCCTAACGAGTCCATCCATTGTGCAGAGGCCCAAGCAGCACCGGCGAGATCCTCAACGTGAATAGTGTTCGTTGGATTTTTCCCAGGTGACCAGCTATGGATAATTGATTAAGCATATAAACATATAACGTAGTGAATAGGCAATGCTTACACGGACTTCATTGGCTTCTTCAGATAGCCATAGACTGAACTCACAGTAATTGCGGATGTGACTGATGAGAAGCAAGCAGTAAGTATAGACGTCCCAACAAGGAGAATCGGGCGAAGACTGACTATCTCCGTACTCGACGTACGGCCCATAACCAAAACCGATTCTCAAGATTACCAAATTGAGACTGGTTTCGACGATGTGTTAATCAAGAAGTCGAAGGACGACTCAGCGTGAAGTGTACTCACTCTTCTATCGCAGCCAACATCCGTAATGTCTCGTGCCACCAAGTACCAATCGTGCCCTCCGGCTTGGGATCCTCCTTCTCATCGTGGTTGCCTTTACTGGATGTCTCGTAGAAGGGAAGCGTTACCCGGACATAAGCTTTCACTTTACGTTTCGCGGCTTCCGAACCCAACATCCTTGCAATATTACAAGTAGTATTGATTTGTATCTGAGTCAAAATAGAGATGTGATGTGGGCCGTGAGCGCTGATGGAACAGCTATTCGATAGAACATACCATTTCTGTTCGGTCATGACGAATTTCTCCGGTCAAGTCAAATACATAGTCGTAAGGAGGCTGTCCTTCTGGTGGCTCAAACATAGAATGAACGATCGCTAGAAGCCTATCTCAGGATGGCATTTCAACGTATAGAAATAAGTGGCACGCACATGGGACGGTCAGGTTAGCTTGTTTGTATTCGACCACTTCAGACTTTTCGAGGATCTTTGGAAATTCGGAGCCAAGATATCTATCAGATGGGGTATCGGTCTTGAGTATCGAAAAAGAGCACTATCTGAAGGTATCTGGCGTACGTGGTTGGAGGTAAAACGGAGAACTTGTCTACGATTCGCAAATGCTGTAGAGTCGAGCCAGAATGAACAACAATGCACATCTTTGAGACTACAGGGGAGATACACACCGAGACCAAAGGTTCTCCTTCCAAAGGCACCAGATGTGTCGCCAAAGCGCGTGAATAGGTGTTAACACCACCTAGAGAACACGAAAGAGAGAGTGTGCAAGTTAGTAATGAGTGCCACAGCTCAACGAGCTCGTCTCGCAGCAAAACGAAACAATACGATACCAAATAACAAGACGTTTGGCTTAGAGCTCGCCATTGTCAGTGATTGCGACAGATGACGGCGGGAAGAAAAAAGATGTTGAGGAACAGAAGGATGGAGATCGCTCTCAAGAGAGAGCCTAATTAATTGTAACTCACTTGCTTACATAAGTCTACAACCGCTTAGTCCGTTCCAACGGGGACCGTTGATCTCGATTCTATCTCAGATGGCTGTTCCAAGTAAGTACATAGTTTCATTGCGGCGTGCAGGGCAGCTCAAAAGTTGTAGAACCAAGGATTGCTGTTCTCGTATCTTACACACTTACATCCCCGGATACCCCGTAACATCGCTAATGCTTCATTCGTCCCTCATACGCGTAACAGGCACTGTGCCCAAAAAAAAATAATGATCGGTATTCACCTGCAGCGATGTCAGTTAACACACACGGCCAAAACACCAGTGACTAGGCTTACTGACTGCATTTTCAGGCTCCGAGACGTCGGATTTATGACCCGATATACGTCACGGTGATACACTCTTCACTTTGACTTTCTTGCCTTCCTCCATGGCAGTCTTGAGGTATTGGTAAACAGCAGAGAAGTCCTTCCGAGCAAGGCTTGGCTGTTCCTGAACAACTTGAGCATACAAGCTTTCAGCCGCTTCACCTAACGGGAGCGGACACCCGGATAAAGCTGCCACATTTGTAGCGAGTCCCATATCCTATAGTTTATGGCAAGCAAACCAGACACAGCCATCACAAGTTTGGAATATTAAAAAAAGTCTT